>JAQFXN010002167.1:0-13285 GCA_034693365.1 Liacarus xylariae
TTTGATATATGAACCATAAAAATCGGATTGATAGAATTGATTGAGTGATGAAAAGAATCTCAAAATTCTTGATAATTTCAAAACTTTGAAAATTCATTTTTCAATTTCCCGCCTAAATAAATATAAAAAAAATTATAATTTACCTTGAAAAACTTTAAAAATAATTTATATTTATTAATTTGATTGGAGTAAGTTTATTTTATTGCGACTTGATTTTTAATGATTTTTTATCATTTTCAACAGAATATTTTCTAATATACAGTCTCATAGAACTATAGGTTAAATTGATCATATTCAAGATAGATTTTCTAATACTTATAATAATTCGATTTTTTGGTTCATATATCAAAATAAAGTGTAACCCTTCTACTTTTGAAATCCACCCCTAGCACCTCCCTCCCCCGTTTGAGCTGTGACTATGATCCTTGCATTTGAATTGTATCTCAAAAATTTCTTATCAGATCAAAATGTTTTTTAGTGCACTGTTTATTCGATAATGAAACTTTAATATGTTTTTTACAGATTTTAAAAATCTCAAACCATTTTAGAGAAAATGAGACCGTGCGACCGAAATGGTACTACCGTGCTCATTTTGATTTACTTTATATACAAAAAAAATAATCATAAGAGAAAAGATTTTAATAAACTTTACACAACATAAAGAAAATTAAATTTATTTTTAGAGTTCATTTTACACATTGTTTGCTAAAAAAGTAAATTAATAAATATATAAAATATTCTAAATAAAACATCGTTTTTTGTTACAACAAAAAAGATGAAAATATTTCAAAAGTTTGTGAATTTAATAGAAATTTAATGATTTTTCTATTCTCTGAAGATTTTAGTGATAAAAATAATATTAATCCAGTATTAGTTCTTTAGATTTCAAAAAAAGATTATGAGTATTATCTATAAAAATATACATGTATATACAGTATATGACCCGAAAACAACAAAAACGAGTCTCAAATGTTTGCAGTCTTCACAGCGATACACATATTCTATACGCAATGCTTAGACGTAGTCTTCATTACAATACACCTAATCTATAGCCAATGTTGAGACGTTGTCTTCATAGCAATACACCTAATCTGTTAGCAATGTTTACACTGTGCTATGCAGTGAAACTTGTATTCAAATACTTATTTAACTCCTTAAACGAAACTCGTTTTTGCTGTTTTCGGCTCATATATATAATAAAATATTTCAATTAAAAGATTCCTTTCAAAGTTCTTGATCTAATTTTCTATTCAAGTCTTTTTTCAGTACATATAAAAAATAATTACTTTTTTCTTTTTTAATATAATATTCAAAATCATTATTAATATTCATTTGGAATATATGTACTGAACTCTACTTTTATTCAATGCATTTAATCACATTTTTTCTGTCGAGAATCGCATCAATCAATTGTTTCGAATTAATATTTTACTTTATTTTTTGTTTTATATTTATACTTAAATACTCTATTTCTTGTATGCAATAAAAAGATTTTTTGTTGTTGGTATATTTTGTTTTTTAGTTGTCTGATGTGATGAATTGTGTCGGAGTTAGGGCACCGAACAGTCCTGACCATTATTGCAATATTTTCAGAGTGGCTCTTATAAATTTAATTTTAAACTAATCAATATTAAAACTAAAAGTTATTGGAAGTGCTTTAACAGTGGGATAGAATAAAATCAATTGCTGAGTTCAAGGACAGTTTTCGAATGCTCCAGAATATTCATAAAGTGGAAGCCTTGTTTCAAAATTCCAGGGGTATATTATTTAATACTTGAATTACTTTTCCAAATTGGTGTAATTTCTTGATCAAATCGATTTTTCCATTTCAATAAGATAATCTAGATTAAGTTTTGAATTCAGTTTGACTGCCTTTATAATTGAATGGAGCAGTTGTTAGTTTGAAATTATGGCTATATATGAATCCTAATATGACAGAAGTGTAGGTACTCTATGCACTTATTTTATGGATATTAGTTAATCAGAGGAGATATTCAAGTAAAAGGTTCGCACTGGAGGGTCAGTTTAAACGAACGAAAGCGAACGATAAAGGAGAGGGACTGTGAAGTAAGCAAACGTTCTCTATAGGGATTTTGAAAACTTTGATATCTAAATATAAAGGATCTAGAAATATTCACCATAGTGAGTTCGATTCTCAAATGAACATTAGATTCCCATACAGTATATCAAAAGTATTCTAATCCTGAAAATAAAGTATTTTGAATAATTGATTTTATGTGAATTTGTTTTTTATTGTGAGCCCTTCACAAAGAATTCTTTGAGCTATAATTAAAAGGATTGAAAGAAAAAATAAAATTATTTTCAATTTAAAATAATTAAACACCATAAATTAAAAAATAACCTTGTTATTAGGCAAATTTGAAAAATGATTCTGATCTTTAATTAATTTTGAATTGAGTTTGAGAAAATTGAAATTCTAGGTCTGATAATCCTTTTTTGAATGTTGGAAATCCCTATTCTATAGAATAGTGAACTCAGGATTTTGCAGAGAATTTGGTTGGGTTTTGGAAAATTCAATGCGAAGACAAACAAAATGAAATTTAAAAATTGTTTGCTTTTTAAATACTGTATTCAAAATACTGTAAATGGATTGATATAAGCCGTCAAACTTTAAAGACAATAGAGTAAAGTTTACGAATATAAATATTCTTAAATAAAATTCTGAATATAAAAAGAATTCACACTTTAATCCAGAAATGTTTTTATAGATTTCAAACTCTTCCATTTGCACTATTAATCGTATAAAACTACTGTCGTTTAATTAAAACAGATATAAAATATAGAAATAATAACTGATTTTGAAAATAGATTCTAAACTGAATTTTGGTCAAAAGAAAAGATAAAAAACTATTAATCAATCATTTAGTGAAAGTAATGAACAATTAATGAATAGTTGTGTGAAAACAGAATTAGAAAAACTAATCATAAATAATGACATATTAATTAGATATAAAATCAGTGATTCTCTTTGTGACCACCGGTCAAGACATGTCAACAAATTATTGTTCATTCATTCAAACTATGATTTCTATTGATTTTATGTAAATATTTCGTAAAAATCATTAAAATTATTGAAATAATCAACTTTAAGGGAAGGGAAGGGCTGAGAAAATGTTTTACAAGCAAAGCAAGGGAAGGGTTGAAAGTTTTACATAAGGGAAGTGAAGTGTTAAAGAATTTTTGAAAGGTTTGACCTCTAGTTTGAATTTACAATTCAATAACTACAGTACTGTAGAGATTCAATAAATTCCTGTTATATAATGTATAGAAATACTATATATAGACGGACTTAATGTAAAGCAGTGATGCGAAAGATTGTATAGCCCTTCAAAATAAAGTTGTTCACTTAAAAGATCGCAAAGAGGGCTTTTGAGTAGCCTCAAGAGCTTTTGGAGAAATAGCACCCAGGGCAGAATAAGAAGGAAAACTTTTTCGACTTATAGAAGAGATGAGAGAAAACGATTGAATAAAATAAGTTCTCTTTATTCATAATATTCTTACTGACAATCGATCAAATCTAAGTCCAAAATCTGCTGTATATTAGAAGTAATTCCTTTACATTAACACAACACTAACTGTGATTTGATTTTCACATAAATTTTAAGAGACAGTGCAAGACAGGACGGGATACGAAAAACTTACCTTCTGAAGCAAGACAGGACAGGCTTACCTAATCCTTGTAATGTTTAAGGTCTCTAACACTAACCCTCTTTTCTATTAATAAAATAATGTTTAAAATCAATTGTATTAAACTTATTTTTCGATAACTTTTTCCACAAATATTTTTTTCAATTTTGGAAGAGTTAAAGAAAAAAGGAGATTAAAAGGATTTGAAAGTCGAAAAGAGAAGTCTCAGCTCTACTCACAAGAGATCTGTTGATTAGAGATTGAACTTAAGCGCAAAGTGAAGACAAAAACTAGAGTTTTCACTATACAATAGAGTAGTGCTGCTTGTGTTAGGCTTTTGTTTGTCACTCCATTCATATGGATTTATTTGGCCATCCATTTCATGGCACTCAACCACCAATTCAGTGCCCGAAATCAAATTAATTAAATTTATTGCTCCTCTTATTTATTATCCATTCATTTATTATTAGAGTTGATATCAATTCAGAGGCAATTCATTTTAAATGATAATCGATTCTTAACACAGATATAACTATTTGTTGAATAAATGCTTTAAATATATAAAAGTTTTTAAAAGTTAATTTTATCAAAAAAATAAGTCCAAACTAATTGACTGACTTTGGATTTTAATTTTATTTGATTACATAATTCAATAGAATTGGATAATTATTTTCCATTAAGTATTTTCATTGCAATAAAATTAATGGCAAAAAAGGACTGAATTTTCGTCTTATTTGGGGCACAAATAAATGCTTCCAATGCTGTGAACTAATATGAGAAACAATAAAATATTATGTCAAATATTTTCCGACTGAATGCTATTCTTTTATTGTATTTGAAATATTAACGCAATTTTCACAAACGAATAATTTATAAAACAATTTGTTCTCATATTTATTTTAGCAAGTTTCATTCTCATAAAATGATTTTTATTGCACAAAATCTAAATTTATTCTTATAAATAAACAAAATTCTATTTAAAACTGTAATTTTGTTGCCAAACAATTAAATTAATTGAAACCATTATTATAATTGACACTAAAGTTTCAAAAGCCATATATAATTCGTAATATATCAGGGCTGCCAAAGGGGGTATAGCAAAAAATCTTATTCAGAGAAATACTGCTTAGTATTTATAAAGTTTTTAAGTGCATTATGCTTTTTTCTAAGAAGCAGCTTTTACCAAAAATTTTCAAAATTGTCCCCTGTCTATACTTTACCCCATTGTGATAGAGAAAAATTTGAGATAATAATGTCTAGGATGCAGTTTTCTACTCAAAAATCCGCCATTTCACTACAAGGAAACAATAGACTACCATATACATCAGGGATAGCCAGACTCGGCCGAGTCAGGGGGTATATGAGGGAATATTCTGAGGATTTTTTCCAAAAAGTATAAAAATTTTCAAAATATGAAAAATGCAAAATTTACGATGTATTTTGCAAAATCCGTGACTCAGGGGGTATTTACTCTATACCCTATTGGCTACCCCTGATATATATGTCTGTTATGTTAGAAATAACATCGCACCCCTACCCTACTTCATGACTTATACAAGTCTGACAATCTCTAACTCAAAATGATTGAAATTCTTTATTTAGAGTAAATTTAATCTATAATAAAAGGTTTATTCAGAAATGATACAGAATATTAAATTTTTTCTTACTTCTAAGTTAAATAAGAATAAAATAAAATCAGTATTTTTATACTGTTTTGACAGTATATGATTTAATTTTCTTTCACTTTATATATTTATTCTGTTATATCGTATTTCATAAAACTCTGTCCCTTTTCGGTAGTTTAAGCGAATAGTTGTCTAAAATAATTTTTATTTATTTATAAAATTTTGATATTTCTCTTTCAAAGTTGTTGTCAACTTTTTTGTTGCTGAAAATTATTTATTCAACACATATCGCGTGCACAGAGTGCCTGATGTCTTGTCTCTCTGTGCTTATACTACTAACAAGAGAAAAGAATAAAAGTATATATAATATCTTTAGACATGTGTTCTTTTAAGACCATTTGATGACTTTTATCTTTAAAAAAAACTTCTTTCAGATTACTACGTCTTTCAGTATAATAGTTATTGCAAAAATATAGTCAAATAAGTTATTTATTAATAAAGTTTACAAAATTACTGATTAAATGTTTAGCTGTATATTACTATTATAGTGAAGCACGAAGTAATCTGAAAGAAGTTTCATTTAAAGATAAAAGATAAAAGATAAAGTCATCAGATGGTTTTAAAAGAACACATATATAAAAGTAAGTGAACACATAAGTGAAGACATATAAGTTATAGAAATAGACGTCTCCAATACTATTACATAAGTAATTTGATTTATGGCATATCTCACACATCATATTCTTATTCTATTCCTATTTCTTCTGTTATTCTATGCTTAGAGTAGACGTAAAAACATTCTCAAATCAGTTGTTAAAAAATTGAATCTAATATTAAATTTATTGTATTTGAAGAGAAATAAAAATATTTGCACTTCAATCGGTTGTTACGTTGCTATGGGTTCTCAGAAATCTTATCAATTTTGGGGAAAGAATTCAAGTATTAGTTTGAGTTTATTTAGAGAATTAAATGACAGACAATGAGATACTTTAGTTATTTCAATTCGAGTTTTATTTTTAATAAAATAATTTATCGATATTTCAATTTGTTTTGAGAAACTCTTATAATAATATAAAATATATAATTTATATATATTTTTAACCCAATATTTATAATCTTTTTTAATTTTGTTCTTTAGATAATGTGTTTATTTATTGATTTTATTTTGACTGATTCGTATCGGAATTGTGTCAAAAGATTTTTAGACTTAGAAACTCGTTTGAGTGAATTTCCTGACGAGAGTTCGTGAGAGAAAGTTGTCTCCATAAGGGGCTATACTATGGCTATAACACTATTGTATAACACAATCGATTCTATTCACTCACTTTATGCTATCCTTTTCTCCAATCTCTTTGAATCTAAAACTTTCAATCAATTGAATATATATTAAAAAAGTAATACTGACTTTAATAAGAGTCTTAAATAATTAAAGAATGAACAGACAATATAGACATAAATGGCCCAAAAAAGGCTTTCCCTTTGTCAACAAGACTTTTAAATTAAGTCTTGTTAAAACTTTTAACCTATAAAAGCAGAAATTAATTGGAAACATAATAATTACATGATGAATTGAACCGGACTTTCATTCAATTGAGCTAGTGACATTTTTATTCTTTGTCCCATTGGTATAGTATCTGAACTCACTATCAATTATTGATGTTCTGAATGTGACATAAGCTTGAGGTTTGAATCAGAAATGTTATTAAAGCTGACATTTGGGCTGTGGTTTGCAAAAAGAAAGTTTATTCTCATTTATGCAAACGTCTAAATGTAATCTCAGAGTATTATTCGTAGACTTAGATTCAAAGACTTAGATCCGAAGTTTTAACAGCAATAACTGTAACTCAAAACCTCAATTATAGCAACGAAGAGAAGACAAATGTTTCATAAATCGTAGATATTTTTAGAATAAACAAAAGCAGAATTTAATTAATATCAATAGATTGAGAGATAATTTAAATTAATTATTCACTGATTGTGATATCCAGAAGTCTATTAGTGCAGAATCCTATTGAAAAATTTACAGCAGAGATGCCCAAAGCTTTAGAGGACAATAACACCATTTCAGAGATGAGATATTATCAAGGTACCCCTCATATCAAGAAAAGGGAAGGGGTATTGGATACCACTTTCGAATTCGAATAAAGCCTAATTCTTTAATAAAATCATGAGTTTTTAATGCTTTCAAATTTTTAAATTTTTTGAACATGATACATTTCTAAAGGACTTTCAAACTTTCCTGATAAGAACCCTTGTGCCCCTCTTTAACCTTACACATCCCTGCTATACCGATATATTAAAAGTAAAGTCCTGAACACTACTTTACTAAAGTTATGAATTATATAAAAACTAATCCAATAAAATAATTAATTCTTATATAAATTATTCCATAATTTAATTTTCAAATCAAACATAATATTTAGCGCAATCTTTATGTCAGCAAAAGACTAAAAGACTTTACAGACATATGATATCTGTGTAAACAGAATTTAAACGCAAAACTAATGTTAAGCAAAATTTTGATTTTAATTAAAAAGTTTGTGAATAAAGTTTTGTCATCTCTTGTGATTTGAGTCCTAAGTTTGATTTGAGTCGAAAGTCTTAACACTAATATTGAATGAATTGAAAATGTTGTTAAATATTAATATAATATTCGTTGAGATCTTAGTCTTTACTTTGCATTTACTAAAAATTTATTTCACTTATTATTTTTGTTCGTTTGTCTTATTTGATACTTAAATATTTAATTAATTCAAAGAATCAGAATCATAGGGGAGAGGTATTGCAGGAAAGAGATGACCAAGCACGATCGTCAAAGTGGGCTCAAGGGGCAGGTGAAATAACTGGTTCTTCTCAAAATCATAGTTTGAATATGACTATTTTTTAATTTCAAATAAAAGTAGGATAATTATGTTTTATGTTTGCTTTGGTTTAAAATTCCAGGAAGATTTTGCCTAAACACCCTTGACTATCTTTGATTTAAATAACTATGCAAGAGCATGAAAATTTTGATCTAGCTTGCATATAATATTTTTACTAAATTTTTATTTTTTAAGAATATTTTGCATAATATTTTCTTTATTTCATATATTAAAAGTGAAAGATTATGCGGAGAATTGTTTCTATTATCGATAAAAGTTGTCAATACAATACAAAATTAATGTATTTTCTTTTGTCAATACAATTAAAATCAATACTATAAATATATAGTTCTCTCGAGTTTTAATCTAACTATTAAAGGTCCCTGGCTGTCCAAGAAAATTTGCTGTTTTTTCAATTTTAAACAATATATGGGTTCAAAATATTCTGCTTGACAAAATTATAGGATTCAGAAATAATCCCAAAGTGATAAATTATGAGGGTTAAATACTATAACATTATATAATTTAACAGGATTTAAATTTTCTTGAACAGCTTGAGACCCCAATAGTAAGAATATAAGAAACTACACAATGGATGCCAAAGTATGCTTTTGTTTTAAACATGTGACGTGATTAAGACGACGACTTGATACTTTTTAATATAGTTTATATATAAATATACAGTATGTTCGAAGGTAATGCATAAAAGGTTAGGTATCTTTAGTAAGTACAATACTCAAATGTGCAATCACTAAATTCCAACATTGTATTATTCATAATACTTATTTTAATCAATACTTACATTATTTGTTCAAAAAAATCAATTCCCCTTTAATAGTTTTGAATTGGTAAAGCCAAGGAGACGTATAGAATCAAAAATATGCCTGTCATCAGTTTGTCCCCTTTTAGTCTTGATCGCAACAGGTTTTTTTAAAAATAAGTCAAGACATGATAAGAATTTTAGCCAATTCTGTGAAATATTAAAGAATCATATTTGATTTTGGATAAAATTGTAAATTTCTTTTTAAACTAAAATTTCGAAAATTATAACATCTTTGAAGAGCTTTAAAATCTATATTTTGAATAGAATTTCTTTGAGCTATTAATTCTTTGAGTGATTAATTTTATTGAATTTCAACATAAAATAATAAAAAGAAAATATAAAGTTTTTGTTTTTTTTCCAAAAGACTTCAGAAAATTCTTGAATTCAAAATCTTTTATAAGAATTAATGTTCAGAAAAATATAATCTAATGTTATTCAAAGCATTAAATTTCACTTCTATTTAAACCCCTTAACAAATAAATAAAGTATTTTGTTGTCTTTTTTTGTAATACACTCTACAGTACACTCCAGTGCTCTTATATGTCTTCTTCAGACAGACATGAAAACCGATTCCGAATATTCCTGTTTGTGCTTAAACCAAATATTATTAAAGTCTTAGGTTTTTATTTGAATTTAAATGAATTCGTTCTTCTAAGACATCGACACAACTGACACGTCTGACAATTGAGATATTTAGACAAGAAATTCATTAAAAGACACAGAAATTCAATAAAAAATATAAAGAAATTTATCACATTTAATGTATTTTGACCTCAGATTACAAACTAAAATAAATATTAATCAAAAATTTCTATAATATTCTAACACTAATTAAATAAATGTAATAATAAATAAGAAAATAATACAAATAAAAGACAATTAAATATATTTCACGAGAGAGGGGACAGAGTTATGGCACAGAAGATAAATATTCTGACGGTTTGAATGACTAAATCTTTATGTGATTCAGGAAAAGAGAGAGGGAATGAAGAAAAAGAAGATTTGAGAATAGGGATGCACAATGAGGTGTATAACCAAAATACGAAAATGACCAAAATACCCCCCCCCCCCCTGTGATGAAGGAAAAAGATGACCCCCTCTCCTTAAAAAATCGAGAAAACGGCGCCGAACATGCCGTTTTTGCAGAATATTCTGCAAAATTCCGTGAATAATAGCAAAATTAGTAAAATTCTTCCTAAATTTGGTCAAATTCTGTTAAATTCTTGCAGAATTGGTTGAAATTCTGTTAGATTACATCATTCTTAATTAAATTCTGAACTATCTTGGCGATTCAAAATACCCTCTCCTGATTTTGAGTTCATTGTCCATCCCTAATAGAATATCACTTCTTCATTCATCTCTATTGTTACATGAATTTACTGCTGCTGTTGTAGAAATTTTCTGCCAATCAATTAAAGAATATCGACTTTATTATCTGTATATATGTTGGGAGAAAAGTGTTAATTAATTTGATTGTATCGAACATTAAATTTAGATTAAAGCTCTTTATGTGTCAGTTGAAGATCAATTTGATGAAAAAATCTATATCAACAACACTTTGTGCTATACTATTGGCATAAAAACAAATTCATTTAGTTTAGTCAGCAAATGGTAAAAGAGATGGTAAGCGAGAGGTAGAGTAAAGAAGAGTTAGACTTCTAGTTCTGATTATCTTAATAGCTCTCTCTCTCTCTCTCTCTCTCTCTCCCTCTCTCTCTCTCTCTCCCTCCCTCCCTCCTTCCCTCCCTCTCCCTTCCTCCCCCTCTCCCTTTGTCTTTGAAAGTAAGGTCTGTACTTTCCTGTTCTATTAGTGTATGCAATGTGTGCATAACCGTCACACAAGTGCTCCTCATTATTGCTAAATCGACTCAAACCCTATTATTGGGTCTTTTGCTTAGGATAGACAACTAATTTAATAGCAATCTATTAAATAAATTATTGCTGAGTTGAAACAGAATTCAGTTATTCAGAATTCAGTTTCCATTCGATTCCGATAATTCATGGATTAATAGCAAATCCAAGTTTCTATTCTTCACTTCTGATACAAATTTTATACCGAAGTTTGAAACAATTAAAAAACAGAGAAAGCATTGAAATCTTTCATAATTTTCAATATTTGTAATTTTTTTATAGCATTCTTTATAAACTCCAAGTCTGCCTATAATTATTGAACCGACAAATTATATTATAGTTATTTATTACAAATCAATATCGAAAACGTAAATTTGGCCAAATGTGACAATTACTGACCAAATCTGTCACTTATCAGATCCAAACAGTAAAGGAGAGTTATTACTGAGTATTGGTATATATAATACATAATTGATGTTCTAATACTTGAAGTAAACTGCGAGTTGAATAACCTATGGTTTGGGTGCTCTTATTTAGCTCACCTCTAGCCTTGCGATCAATCATTAAATGAAATGATGGCTAATCTAAATGAGAAATGAAGTTTTCACAAATACATGTGATAAGAGACCTAAGTTTTTTGCCTCAAATCATAACTCAATGTTCTGAGCCTTCATTGTATGCATTTATCAATTGTGTCAAAGTTTTTCCGATGATTTAATACATTTAAAACACTTCACGCTTTTCTTATTTTCTTATGAATAGAGTTCCGCAAAGTGTATGAATCAATATATAAGGAGTCAAATTAAATGTGGACTTAATGTTTGGCTTTAATAAAAAAATAAATTCTGCCAGAAATGAATGTTTGCATAAATTGGGAACTATTTTGGACTACAGTTCTGATTGCGTGTCAATACATAGCATTTGTTTGGATGCAATTTCTTCGGTTCAATGCATTCAATTCGTGATCAATTCATATAAAATTATGTTTGGAATTTCATTTAAATTACAGAACTTGTAATATCAGTGCGAATTATTCAGATCTCACAAGCAGTGAGTCGTATGAGTGAGTGTGCATTCAAAGAATGAGTGCACAAAACTGTCTTTTTTGCATTCAATCTAAATGCGCTCTGAAATGTAATAGCAATTGAAAGGCATTGACGCGTGAAAACTGTTTTATTCATTTTATTCGGCGTCCAATCCATTGACAAGTATAGCAATACGACTCAATAGAGTCACACTTTCTTTCCTCATCCTTATCCATCTCCTTATCCCATATCCTTCCCTTTCAGTGCTCTTTGTGTTTCCAGTTCTTGCATTCAAAGACTGATCCAAAACTGCTAACAATATAACAGTTATCTGTGTTTTGCTTTTGATTTTTCTGTCAATTCGAGTAACACTTGAATCAATGCTAACCTTTAGACCATTTTTATGTTTCCAGTTCTTACATTCAGTTTCCGCCAAAACCTTTAGATTACTGTTCAGTCATTTTATATTTTGAAACGTTTTTTTACATTTTTCTCTTTGAAACCGCAATTCATGACAATAGAGTTTTTTTTAATACAAAAGTCTCTTATTTGGGATCTTATTGTGAAAATGTTAGGTTAAATAACACACAATAATAGAATCGAAGAAAAAGATTGAAGTCTTTGATCGACTGATTTTCGTTTCTATTTTAGAGTTCAGATTACGTTTCGCGACTCCCATCAAGTGTTAAGATGGATAAGACTCTGTGCGAAACACTCAGGAGAGTGAATGAAGAGCCGATGACAACTGGAACTGACAGGCACTTAGACAATGAACCGATAGAGCCTACAGTGCCATCGCTTGCATCACAGCCTGTGAGACAATGTTTGTCTCTCAATGTTTGAGTTGAATCAAATGCATTCCGCAGAACACCATAAACCAGATTATATGCATTTGTGAATCACTAAAAATGGTGATCAGTCTATACCTCTCTTATGTTAGACTCAGTCGGCTTTTGGTTTACTTTCTATCCAGTCGTGAGCTTTATTTGCAAAATATAATCACATCCAACAGTACTTCATTGCTATGGAGTGCTATTATCTCTAAAAACTACATTATAGTCGAGGGATAACCAAATGACACGAACTAAATAAATATTGCTCTGAAAGTTCATATTCACTGATCGGCTCATCATTTTCTCTTTTCTAATAAGTTTCTACCTTCTCTATATCTTTAATTTATAGAAAATTTATCTAGTTTTTCTATAGAATTTTGATTTTATTTATCTAGTTTTGAAAAATGATCCCTGAGTTAGAATTATTTCAAACTGCTTGTCACTGGTATGTTCTGAGTGTTATAAGCATCAAAGCTCAAAATCGCATATTTTAAAAATACCTGGATAACACATTTTGTTAATAATATATGCTCTTAATTTTGATGTATAAAATGCTTAGACCATTCATATAAGACGTATCAAATATTTATATTCAAAAATATAGAAATTATATTCAAGT
>JAQFXN010002168.1:0-13282 GCA_034693365.1 Liacarus xylariae
TAATCTCTTAAATGGATTATTAATTAATAATTTTGGCAACGATTTTGATCAAAAGAAATAATAAAAATTGAATTTTATTTAAAAAGTTTAGATTTTTTGAAAATAATAAATCAATTTTTAATATTGTACATACAGTATAGCCCTTGTCCTAAATTTTAAAATGTTTATTATTTTATAGTTTAAGTTCAAAGATTTTTTAACAATTTTTTTGTCAATCACTTCAATTTGAAGGTTATTTTGCACTCTTATCGCCAATAAAAGCAAATTTTCCATTTCAGGTAAGTTTACTTATTTTATTGTTTTATTTCAAAATCATTTTTTAGAGATGACCTCAAAGACTAAATATTTAGAGTACAGTAGTGTCTAATTTAGTTCCATTCAAATGAATTACTTTAACCCATAGACGGGGCCAATACTCTACGATCCTTACGCTTCAATATTTGCGTCGAGAGAATTGAATCCCTTTGAAAGCAATGCAATGCATTACGCGATTGCAAACAACAGGCCATACCATAAAAGACCATTAGATAATCATCGGATGAAATACTTTGATGAGTCTTCGAAAAGCTATTATAGAGATTCAAAGCCATCAAAATGGAAAAGACTTCCCGAAAATACTTATTCTAATGGACTGTCAGAAAGAAAATACAAGAAAATGCTTTTCCCATCGCATAAATACAATGCATATAATAAAGCGCTAATCAGACCGAAACCCGAGTCAAACGTGAATTCAAATAAACATTTTTCATATCAAACAAATGAAAAACCATTAATTAATTACGAAAACACGAATAATAAAAATAGTAATTCTTATCGACAATCGGTTCCGCAAAAACCATTGTATAAAGAGAGCCACTCATTAAGCAAATCCGGAAGAGGAGGCGATTCGGATGACAATCCATCAACTCTTGACATTGAGTTAGACAGCGATGAAGACGAAGAATCGGATTATAAATCGCAAACTAGGGTTCAGAATAAAGTGCAGTACTTATCGCCACCCAATGACTTCACCACATATAGACCACAGAGTTACAAACGACCGGCGCTCTATGAAATCGATCCCCCGAAGAATCTAAATAAAGATGTACAGGGAATCGATGGCCCGGCGTTTGTCCAGAAAATAGCTGTACCCCACCAGACATTGATGGAAATCGCGGACATATCAGGTCCGCCCAAACAAAATGATAAATTCAAAAGACATCCTTTCAATGGATTCTATCAGAACTCAGGGCCAAAATCTGAACCCGAGATTATAGTAAAGCCTTTGGACGATGTCATGAGTAGTACGAGACAAGTCGGGGCCTCAATGAGTGTTCGACTCGAAGAAGATAATCGAAATATGGAACCGAAGGGCAAAATATTTGACGAACCCATTAGTGACGCCCAGAGAAGACATTCCAATTCACACAAACCCTTCAGACCTAATGATAGAAATCCCTTTAATTCAAAACATTTCGAGTCATTCATAGACAGACCGAATCAAAACAATCCACAAAATAGAAACAGCGATCAAAATAATGACAATTCATATCGAAGTGATTCCGAACCTAAATCTTATGACGATTACGACGACAGTAATGGCAGTTATAAAGAAGATAATAGCGATTATTCAAAACCTCAAAATGAAGACCAAAATAGAAGACAACAATCAGATCGTCAAAGACCTCCACCCACTCAACAAAGTGAAGGCCAGAAAACAGATGAAGAAGAAGAAGCTATTGAGTGGACGTCCAATGGAATACCAGGAAATCCTGGGAAGGATTATCCACTTCTATCGGGTGTGCCTTTGAGGTCGAGTTTTTCATGTATGGGACGACCGCATGGTTTTTACGCCGATGTCAGTCAGGGCTGTCAGGTATTAGAAACGAACAATTGATTGACGAATAAATGGATAAATTAGTGCCTCATTTGGTGTCTTTCTAATTGTTAAAACACTCCATATTTCTATTCAGGTCTATCATCAATGTGCAGCACAGGGCCAACAGAGATTCTTGTGTCCAAATGGTATAGTATTTAAATCCTGACACGCGATGTCTTCATTTATTTCTAATTCAATTATATCTGATTTTAGGTACCGTTTTCTCTCAGGGTATGTCTGTTCAAAATAATCTTGAATAATTAATTAAACTTAGAATATATTTTAATTCAATAATTAATCCAGGGTATTTATTATTCTAATGAATAATGCATTTAAATTACTTTTGATTTATATATTTATTTTCTTCCGAAAAGAAATTTTATTTTGAATTCATTTTTTACCACTTTATGTGAAGGACTGAAAAAGAAATCTTATCAATCATTTTGATTATGAAAATTAATATTTTTTCCTCTTTATTAATACTTTAAAGAAATATTTATAAATGAATGTCCAAAACTAAAAACTGGTTCCAATTGGAAATGATATGAAAGCATTACATGACATGTATGTCAAATGTCTGTGTAATTCAAACTTCAATCTTGAAGTAGAATTAGTTTTTACTATTATTTAAATGACTGAATATCATATCAATAATAGGTTTCAAAGTGCTTTCAAAGTCGGCTCAAAAAAACGTGTTTTGGAGTCTTATTTAAAAAAGAATATTTAAATTCAGATTATTTTAATTATATTTTTACGCATTGTTCATATCATATATTAATCGCAACAAAAATTAGAGCGCATTTAGTACTCAAATGACTTTAAAATTATATTTTAAAAATTCAAAATTAAAGGTATTTTATATCCATTAGAGCAGACCTACGCATGTGACACCTAAAATACGGTTTTCCAGAAAAATATGGTACAAATATTTCGTGAATAATTAGTTTGGTCTAAAAATCAATCTTCATAAATCTTTAATCTTAATAAGAATTGAAATATAAAAGCTTAAGGAAATACATCAATAATTCTAAAACTTTAACAACTAACAATTAAACAACTTTAAATTAAACTATTTGTAAACCGCTGACTTTTCAGGAATTTTGTCTCAAACACAGGCCTGCATTAGAGCCACAGCCTTTAAAAGTATTTTCTTAAAATTATTCTTCTTATTCTAATTTTTTTATGAATTACCTATAAATTAGACAAATTAGTCTCAAAGAATCGAAATCAGGTTTTATTACAAAAAATTATTACTTGACGACAATTAGGACCTAATTTTATAAATTCAAATGAATTTGAAAAAATATATAATTTTGATTTCTAACTGATAAGGATTAGGCAAATTAGTATTTTCCAGAATAGTTATGAAAAATCGTAAATTGTATTTCAATTTAGATTAGATAATAATCCTAATAATGATTTTGGATTTATTCTTCTAATTTTCAAATCAGAAATAATTAGTTTCAAGTAATGATGCATTAAATTGTAGAAAAAGATCGTTAAAATCACTTTTTATTGAATAGTCGTTTTGTAACAATTTAGTGATATTTTATTTTACTAAATATGGTTTAGTGGTTATGAGTGCAAATCGTTCTGATTTGTGTGCAATTTTTTTCCAAAAAAAAACTTTTTTACAATTCAGTGTAATTCAGAATAACAAATAAAAATCTATAATAACTCTATCGATTAGATTAATTGTTTCTGAGGTTTATTTGTAAAATATTTATTGCTAAACAAGAGTGCATTTTCTAAATACTCAGTGCTTAATGAGATCTTAATTTATATTTAAAAACTTAAATTGATTTTAAATTAATGTCATTCTAATTACTTATCATTGATTCATTAATACATAATGTAATCGATTTAGTATTGGTGATTAGATATTAATCGATAAATCGGCAAAAATATCTCAAAAAGTTTTATTTAGATAAATAAGTTTGAACGGATCAATTTTTAAAGTTCACTCATTCATTTAGGGGAAATACGGATTTGAAATCATTATTTATTTAATTCAAACTTTATTTAAAACTTTTCTAATATAATGATATGAAATTGTAACATTCTAAAATTCTAGATAGAGAAAGGACATATCATAAATATAGTAACTTGTGTATTGTCTAAAAATTTTACGTATCCTTTACTTGATTTTTTTGAATTAATGGCAAATTGTTTCAAATTTTTTAAATTTTACATTGCACTTTTCATTTTTTTCAAAAAAAATTCACTCTTTATTAGGAATTGAAATTTTTTTCTCAAATACCCCCTACCCCTATAGTCTCCCTCTGACTTATTCGACCTTGGCGATCCATGATTTAGCTCATATTCTGTTGAAAATTCTATTTAAATTTATATCATTATAATTACATTTGCAGAATCCTTGGTTTGTGATTGGTGGTATAATGGTAAGTATCAGGATATAGTTTATTTAGAAACTATTTATTGATTAATGTTGTGATCTCATAGCCAATTGTGAAAATAGCGAAAAACTATACCACAAAAATGCACAGTTATATAGGACTGAGAAGGACAACAATAAAAATCAAAACCAGAATAATAATGAGGCGAATGGCGACAAAAATAATGACTACAATAGATCGTGGAATCCAAGCGCTAATCAAAACAATAATCGTCAAAATAATTATCATAACAACAATCACAACAATAATCACAACAACAACCATAAGCGCAATAATAATCATAATTATGACAATCATTTCTCTCCTAACAATCAAAGGGATGATACAAATGATTACAGGGAAACGAACCGAAAGGAACAATATTCCAATCCTCCGGAGCCCGAATATGACGAAGAGATTGATGTCGACCTTTCAAATGAAGAGTCAAAAGATCAGCCATTAAAAGCTCAATCCCCTCAACAATTAGTGTCATATTTAAATCCATTAAACCAAACAAAATCTATTGTATTTGATTCACAATAAAAAATAATATAATATATTATAATTTGTCCCATAATTTATGTCATTTAAAATAAAGTTCACAAGAAGTCAATCAAATCTAAAAAGAGTTTTGGTTTTTCGAATAGACTTATAGATTATAATAGAGGGGACAATCAAACTAAATACAAACCCATTTCAATTGTGAAACGAGAGTTAAATTTAGTTTGCGATTGTTAACTGTCTATAGAAATAAAATTCTCATTCAATTTTATAACAACAGCAAAATCATTCAAAAGTGAATTCAGAAATGTCTTTAAGTAAAAGAAAAAATACATTACTTTCTTTTATTTAATCGAATGAAACTAAACAATTAATAACTTATCAAACAATTTCCTATATATTATATTTATATGAAATAAATAGAGTTTCAATTATTGCAAACTATTATAATTTATTGTAGAGTTACAACTACTGTATAACTTAATATAATATAGAGATATAAATTATTTTTTGAACAGATCTTTATTTGAAAACTCATTTTTTGTATCTTAAATATAAAATTACAAATAAAATAACTTATTTTACTTTTAAATCAATACAATCAGTGAATTATGAAAATATGAATAATAAATTTATATAAATAGAGATAAATATTGTTTTATATCTAAAATTATTGAAAATATCAGCCTTTATGTCCTCCTTTGCTGTGATGGGAACGGAAACCATGTTTAGGATGAGCCTCATAGTGGACGACCTGGAGATATAAAATAGTTTGTTTAATATTAACTTAACTATCGATAAAAATAATAAAATTAAAAGATTCCGATAAATTAGATCATAAATTAAAGTGTTTTTATTGCTTGAAATGAATTTCATAATATTTTTGCTACTTTTGCAACTGTAAAGTAATGTCACTTTTTTAAAAATAGTAAAAATTGGAATTAATTTAAACAGAAATATTCAGGGAATCAAAGTCTCAAATCTGTTTACATTTCAGACTGAATTCAGTTAATTAATGAACTAATTTCAGGATAATATTGAATGCAAAGGTAGAGAAGTTTTTTTAAATTTTTGAATCACTAATTAAGACTAATATTAGAAATGAGTGTCAAATAATTTTAAATTCATTTCAAACTAAAAGTTATTTTATTTTACAAAATGAATTTTATTTTAGTTTTAAATCATTTAATAGATAAGACTGACTCACATGTAATTTTCCGTGTGGGTCGCGAAATGAATACGAGCCTTTCACATGTCCCGGTCCATGACTTGGAATTAAAATTGTTAATTTAGTATAATTGACAATTTCAACGCTATATAATTATTTTACTTTAATAGAGTCGAAGTGCAGTTTTTTAGGATTAATATTCGATAAATTAAAGCATAAGTTTTTACAAAATATCTAATTGCTATATAAAACTGCTAACGACTTTAGAGTATTATCTTTGATCAATATTACCTGACTTCATGTCGAGATTGAGGATTGTGATGGTCTCCAGTTTTATACCCAAATTTATAACTTTTCGGATGTCCCACTCCCTGCAGTTATTCAATATATGATAGAAGATTTGTCAATTAATGTAAAGATTATTTAGAATTCTGCTATAAATTCAAATTCTTTCAACATATATGACCTGTTCGTGATATTGTTCCCGATGTCCGCCACAATATACTTCGGATATTATAGTTGACAAATAAAGACATAGGAATGACAACAGAATTATCTATGAATATGAAAAACTAAATCAATTAAACAAACAATTTATGGAAAACTAATGTTTGAATTTGAATTCACTCACAAATTTCATATTTAATATATTAATGTTTGGTATTTTTGCAGAAATATAAGACAACTTAAGACTTATAGCAAAGTTATATTAACAAAATATAAATCATTTTAAAAACACATAAAATAAAAATGTTATCTCTAATAGTGTTGGCGTTGACTTCGATTATGAAAAGCAAACACTTTTACTCAAAACATTTAAACAGTTTAGTTATTCTGTAATTAATTATTTTAATAGCAGTCATAAACAGAGTCGTCGAAACACAGTTTAATTTAAAGTATTTTTGTTTAAAAAAATTTTTTGTGCAAAATTACTAGACTTCAGATTATATAATAGTAATAATGCGGACATAAGATATCAATTGAATTGGCAGTGCGTTCCGTACCAACAATTTTATTATATTAGATGTCAGAAAACAGGTCATCTAAATCTAAAACTATACAAATATCAAACCTATCGGCTGTGACTAACTTTCTAACTCTATATTTCATCAAAAAAAGAAGAATTTGACAAAAAATAAGTGTCAAATCTAATTATTTTGACAAAACAGTCGACTTATAAGAAAATAAAAAATAATTGCTTTTCATTTTTCTTTTTAACTTATTTTTTTCGATTCGAAAGTCAATATTTTTCAAAATCTTTTCAATTCTAAATTTTAATTAGATTTATACCAAGAGTTTTTTTTATATATTATCTCTTTTGTTATATTTTGTATTTTATTATTAAAACACTTTATAATAAATTATTAAACTTATATAATTGATAAAAATAATTGTCAATTCATTCGTGCAATCATTGAATAAAACATTTCAATTTCTCTTTCATTGTTATAAATTGCAATCTATTTCCAAAATCATTGCCTTAGTTCTAAATTGCTAGCGCAGATTCGGGTTAACACAGATCGTCAGAGTCAAGCGTATTGGTGGCCAAGTACACTACAATATTCCCAAAGTATCAAGGCATAGGTCAATATTACTCGAAATTGTAGAAAACAGATTTGAGAAGTGGCTTTTTTGATAAGAATATAACATTGAATCTCGCAAACTTTACTGAAATCTATAGGGTTTCGTGAAATTCTGTTAAATTCTTACAGAATTAGTCGAAATTATGTTTAATAATCGTCATTTTTAATTAAATTCTGAAAGAATTTCACGATTGAAAAATACCCCACCTTATATCTGCCCTGTGATTTTGAGGCTCTTATCAATACCCTAAACCCCATGACTGAGTTCATTGTCCATCCCTTGCATCATATTACAAGGATGATATAATATAATAAGAATATATACAATAATATATTATCTCTTGTGGAAAATACTCGAAATTTGTGCCAACTCTTGAAACGGAAGCTTAGAAATCAACATTTGTTTATTCATATGATTTTAAAATTAAAGTATTTTTACTAATGTAAATCTTGGTAATCTCTGGTTCATGCACCATCAATAAATGTATCAGTGAATTATAAACTTGCCATTGTTTATTTTTGCACATACTATCTCCCTATACTAGCTCACTTATTTGTCCATATTTAATTTCTACTTTGAATAATTTCCCAGTTTGTTTGTAACTTATAAAAAATGCAATTAACCTCACGTTTAGCCAAGCTTGAAGGTCTTTTTCATATTCTACTAGTCTAGTAGTTTTTTTATTTAAATTCTTGAAATAATTTGGACACAAATTCTGAATATTATATGGACACATAAAGAAGCTAACACAACATGTTAACTTAACTCATGTAAGTTTATGAAAATATAGTTGAATATAGTGTTTTTGGTGAACTAAATGTTAAGCACCTGTGTTAAAAAAATGTAAAATACTACTGCTGCAGCACCGACCTGTCAAAAGGTTATATAGACGCTATTTTCTATCTTTCAGATAAAAGATAAATCACGTGCTCTGAATAATTTTTGTAAATATATTCAGTTACAAACTATGAATGAGTTGAGATGACTAACATTTAAGATTTATATTAATACCTGTAACTCTTAAAACTATACAAAAACATGTGACTGTCATCAAAATAGAATCGAATCCTACTAGTCATAAGCATTAAGCTATAGCTTACTAATGTGTAGATTCTGATTTGATGGTGACAGCAAAAAATGCTAAAATATTGTAAACTATTTTATTTATACTACATTTGTATTACATTTTATTATTATTGGTCTTTAATAAGATTTTTAGAGTAAAAAAGTATTATTTTAGTAATAATATTTAGGATTAGTAAATATTAAGCTACATATCTGTTATTAATAGCATATTTTAAACAATAGTATCGTAGGCATATTTTGGGGGCAAACAGGGGTCACTTTGAAATGACTCATTTCCATATAGTTGTATTCAGGGATGTCCAAACTTGAACATGCCAGGGGGAAGTATTTTTTCTGCGAGAGCCTAGGGAGGTCCATAAAGAGAGTAAAATGGCGGATTTTGCCAATTTTGGGTTAGGCGGGTTCTAGGGGGGGGGGGGGTCAAAAAAGTCTCATTTTGACTACTAAATGTCATAAACATGTTTATAACGCTTAAAATTAGTTTATTTATGCATTTTAAATGCAAATCGCATTAAAAATAGTGAAATTTTGTTAAAAATTGGCAAATTTATAGATATTTTGAGTACAAAACATATGAAAACCATTAAAATAGTGGTCAAAACGAGTTTATTTAGTAATTTTAATACAACTGCACTGCAAAACAGTAAAATAATACTATTTTGTAATGAATTTGGCAAGATAATTTGAAAACGGGGCACCGTTTCCTAAATTCTTGCCTAGGGGGGAGGAGTACTTCGCGGAGAGCCTTAGAGGTATCCGGCCAAAATGGCAGGGGTATTCCGGGCCAGACCCCCCCCCCCCTCTGGATATCCTGGTTGTATTTAATCATTCTAATTGATAAAGAATTTTAGTCATCATTGATTATTTATTAAAATTAGTATTTTTCTCATCAAATAGTTTAATGATTGTTTGTGCTGATAAGGTGTGTGTTTTGTACAAGGGTGATTCCAAGTATTATAATATAGAAAATATTCTTGTAAAAGAAAACCTTATAATTTTTAGAGGTTTAGGCAATAATTTTAGGAATAAAGTGTAATTTAATATTTATAACATTTTTCGTTAACACTTAGTTTAAATTGTTGTATAAATATTTTAGAGAACCTCTGATTAAAATGTGATTTCAATACATAAATAGTTTTTTATGAGATTATAAACAAAAAGCACTCAAAATACGAGTTTTATTCACTTTAATTGGTTTTATATTAAATCTAATCTAAAGTAAAGACATTCAAAGGAATGCATTAAATACTTAATGAGGCTTTGATAGGCATTTAAAATCGCTTTTCAGTCAATTTTCAGATTCAATGAAGCCTTAAATTAGAATCTAATTATTAATTACAATCCCTGTCGTCAGTAGTTCTTGTGCTAACTTTTAATTTATAACCTAATTATCAAATGTACTCTTAAACTGACAATAGTTTGATTGTCAACCTTATAATCATTTAATGCAGGCATAGGTGGCACTCATGTATGTGCGGCTCAGATATGTTTGTGCTCGCAATCACTTATGGCAACGGCTGGGCCTTCACTAGTGAGCCGACCAATGGCTGAATAGTTTACTGGACTTTAAAATATTTAAACTTTTAAAAACTTCAAAATTGAAACTCTGTTTAAATGAAATGAAAAAATAATTAATAATTAATTAAATAAATAATTATTTAAATTATATTTAAATTAGTTTTAAATTATGTCAAAAAATTAATTAATTTATGAAATATTAATATAATTACGAATTAATAGTGAAATGAATGTAAAAATCCCTCAATTATTGTGTAAAATAAAAATCGAGAAATACTTTAATAAAAATAATTGTCTTTCAAATCGTTATGACATCGAAGAAGCGATTGTGACGTTAGGACGCAATCAATACAGAGATGTCATCATTAAAATCGATGACAGAAAGAGTGGTAAAGAAGTGAATCAATTCGTTGTAATGAAGAGTAAACAGAACTATGAGTTGAGGACAGGTTTCGTAAGCGAAGGCAAGTCTAGTATTATCTTAAAGGACGTGAATGTCTGTATATTTCTATCCAATTGTCCGCCGAATGAATTGAAACTATTTCTCAAATGCTTTGTCTTTAAATGCGATTATTATAAGACAAACAAAACACAAAACAATAGTCAAGACGTCAGACAAAGACTGTTTGCGACGAATAAGACATCGTTTGACGAAATGAGTCCTTTGACTGACAAAGACATCGATAGAAATGTTTTTTTGAAATCAAATAAACCAAATGTTTGTAATGAATCCCCGAAATCAACTAAAAGTTTTACCAAAAATAACACAAATAAACGAAAATTTGGTGAAAACATTGAAAACCAATTGAATAAAAGAAAATTAATTAATTGTTTGATTCCATCGCCGGTCAGACAAATAAGAGTTTTGAATGAAAACCATTTAACAGAACAACAGAAGCGAATAATGAGTGCTGTCCTCAGCGGTCGGAATATATTCTTCACCGGAAGTGCCGGAACAGGAAAGTCGTATTTACTTAAGTTCATTATCTCACGACTGCCTCCGGAGACCACTTTCGTGACCGCCAGCACTGGTATCGCTGCTTCACATATAGCGGGCATTACTTTACACATGTTTAGTGGTCTAACACCTGACCAGAGCCGCAAAGAGAGTCCGGAAGTGTGCGCACAGAAAATAATGACTAATATATCGAAACTAAACAAATGGAAAAAATGCAAATGTCTTATAATCGATGAAATATCAATGGTTTGCGGCAAATATTTCCAACTAATCGAAAGTGTGGCCAAAATTGTTCGCAAATGTGACGAACCGTTTGGCGGAATTCAATTAGTGGTTTGCGGAGACTTTCTTCAGTTACCGCCCATTACTAGAAGGGGTGAAAAGAGATGTTTTTCATTTCAAAGTCAGTCTTGGAATGAATGCATTAATTATTCGTTTGAATTAACGGACGTTAAGCGACAAAAGGATAAGACATTTATTAAAGTATTGCAAAACATTCGAATCGGAAATTGTAATGAATTTATAAGAACTCAAATCCTAAACACTGTTAACAATGATCTTAATTGTAAGGACTTATGTCCGACCCGTCTGTTCACTCATCGCAATGACGTCGATATCATTAATAGTAGACAATTGAATAGTATTGACAGCAAATCAGTTGTATATAAGGCCGAAGACAGTGACCCCAAGTTTGCAATCATTTTCGATAACATGTGTCCCACAAACAGATCACTTGAGCTTAAAGTTGGCGCACAAGTGATGCTAAACAGAAATATAGATTTGAGTCGAGGACTCGTCAATGGATTGAATGGAAAAGTAATTAAATTTGAAAAAGAGAAGAACGACTGCTATTATCCTATAATACAATTCATTAATGGCTGTCAAACAGTTATAAAACCAGAGAATTGGGTCATAAGAGTGGCCAACGATAAGTACGCTCTGAGAAGACATCTTCCGCTACAGCTCTCGTGGGCTCTATCTATACATAAATCTCAGGGAATGACTATCGATAACGGAGTGGAGATATCATTGGGTCGAGTGTTTGTAAGTGGACAGACATATGTAGCCCTTTCCCGGTGTAAAACACTCTCAAACATAAGAATTATTGATTTCAATCCCAATAGTGTTATCGTTGACTCGACTGCACTCGAGTTCTACAATAATTTGAAATTTGATTGAATTATTGAATCGATTTTTACTCTTTTCTTACAGAAAAACAAAACAATTCCTTTATTATATTTTTGTATAATTTTGTGCTTTTCCTTAATTTTATTTATTTATATTGAAATGTTTTACACGAAAAGAAAAAAAAGTTTACACTTTTTACACAAATATTTTAACAAAATTTTTATTCATTTTGTTATTTTTATTTCTTTGTTTTATATTTCAATATTTATGCAAAAAATAAAAGTCATTTAGACCTTTCTTACGCCTTGAGTAAAATGTAGCAGAAGTTCATTCATAAATACAAAACTTCATTCATAATTTCAAAATATTAATCGTTTTATGGGTTAAATAATTTCGATTTAAATGAATTAAAAATAAATTCTAACTACCGGTATATAAACAGTGCCCTTTTCCAATTTATTGTCAATTTTAAAATTATGCCAAAATTTGACCTTTAAGGTCAAGCTGCAAAAATTCCCCAACTTGCTCTAGCTCGAAATTGACCTTATCTTGTTGATCTTTCAATCCCTTCTACTATATAAAAAAATCTTTTCTGAGACGTTTTGAGACATACTATCTTGAAATTATAAAGTGATACTATGTGTTGACTACAATACATTATATCCATATAAGAAATTTATTTGTTAATTAATTTCAATAATAGTTTGTTTTTTATTAATTGTTTTTTATTTATAAATAATATTGAAAGGGGAGTTTTCTTTAAAGTTAGAGCATAAAAAGCAGGGATGAGAAAAGGAAAAATTTTCATGGGGGTATTGGATTTCGGCAAAGCCATGGGTGGGATATTCCGGGCTGTGGCGTCACAAATTTTGCCAAATTTTAGACAGGGGTCCAAGGGGAAGGGGCATTACGAAATTGTCAAATTCTTGAAGAATTCAATTAAAAATGTAGTAATTTAACAAACTTTCGATTAATTCTGTAATAATTTAACAAACTTTCGATTAATTTTGTAATAATTTAACAAACTTTCGATTAATTCTGTAATAATTTAACAAACTTTCGATTAATTCTGTAATAATTTAACA
>JAQFXN010002169.1:0-13278 GCA_034693365.1 Liacarus xylariae
ATATAAGAATGCTGTTATCTTCATATTATTTATTAGAAGAGTTGGAAAATTCTATTACTCCAATGTTATGCAATATTGAAAGCTGAGATTTTCTTATTATTATATTTAGCAAGATATTTTTAAAAAAAATTAATTATAATGATTTTGTTTTCTAAATTAACAACACATAGGCTGACAAATTTAAATATTTTAATTTTGTAATATATGTAACAGATATGTCCATGGTAAGAATCGATAAGTGATATTTGTTTCTACAAGTGAATAGTGTTCTTTGAGGGCCCACAGCGAGACTTGAATAGACAGATCAGTGTCACTAAAAAAATTTGCGTCATAAATGCTGTGTGGGATAATAAGAAACCTATAGAAATCGAAAGATTGGTTCATTTTGAGCAATGGAAAACTCTTGCAAAATATTTGTAAACATGTAATAGAAATTTTAGTGAAGGAGTTGAGTGGGTGTGAAATCGTCACTTGATAAGCTTTCCAAATATGTATATATAAAGTCATGGAAAATAAAAATGCCCATGGTCTGCATAGTTTTATATATTATCCTTCTATACACCCTGAGTCGGCCGACCCTGGCTACACCTGATATTTATTTAGTCTAAATCAGGGGTGAGCAGAGGAAAAACTAAAGTGTGAAAATATCTGTATTTGAAAACATGAGTAGAGTATATAACGCATATAATGGAAAACATATCAGTTTTTGGCCACTTGGTTCAATTGTGTTATTTTAAAATGAGTCTGGCTTACAATTAACAAAACTCCTATATTAATTTATGAATATTTTTATAAATATTAACTTAATTTCAATTGTGCTTTATTTAACGTCACAGTAGTACTACTTCTAATGATTAAATAGAAAAGTAATATAGCATATTTAAAAAAAAGGTTGTCATTATAATATATCATGTATCACCAGACAAAAAGTTTGGCATATTGTGCGCACGTACTTTATGAATTAGATTTTACAAAATTTGAAATGACATTGTACTATTCAGGGCTGTAACTAGGGTTGGCAAAATAAAAATATTTTGAAACTTTATATAATACATTGTAAAATACAATGTATTATATAAAATTAGTTCAATTATTTATAATAACTGTTTAAGGATGATCAATAAAGGAATATAGCCAAAATATCTCCAAGTCTATGAAAAATTACCAAAATACTTCTCTATGAAAAAGAAAAACAAATTATCCCAGACAATTTTGAGAATCTAAATTGTTAGAAGAATAACATAACTTTTCAAAATTCTTTCTTCTGTTAGAATTCTTTCTTTAATTTTTTCACATTTTGTGAAGTTCCCATAGAATTCCTAGTAATTTGCAATTCTGTTTCGAAAAGAGTTTATTTGAGATTATCTAAAATCCAAAGACAAATATCCGTCGACATCGACTTTGGCCAAACTGTGACTGTCGTCATATACACAGCACTGGGTTTTGAGATTTCTGTCTTTCAGAATGCGATGGTATTTAATTTGTATTTAAAATATAAATGAATTGTTTAGTAAAGGTTTTAATTCTGTGTTCTTCTGATTGTCATTATTGTGAAGGCTATAGGGATTATGGGAATTATGACTACCTATATGTAAAATATTCAATATTTTAAAGAAATTCCCAAAAATACCAATTATTCCCTGACCTATACTCAAAAGAATTAAGAGAATATTAGACAAACTCTTAATATTCATTAATCTATA
The DNA here is from genome assembly GCA_034693365.1 of Liacarus xylariae. Taxonomy (NCBI): domain Eukaryota; kingdom Metazoa; phylum Arthropoda; class Arachnida; order Sarcoptiformes; family Liacaridae; genus Liacarus; species Liacarus xylariae. The sequence continues at coordinate 1,704 of JAQFXN010002169.1, forward strand.
AGTTATTTATTTAAAATACTCGATGCGAATGCCATCTAAAGAATTAGTATTTGATGTACAGTCTATAAAAGTAAACCGTTCTTGAACATTACTATAAATATTTTGCTAATCTGCTTATCAATTCTTAAGATGTTTATCAATTTTTCAATCAATTAATCTGTTGATAACTGATAAAAAACTTTTACATTTTATAACTACAGTAAGTTTAAACATATTTACATTCATAACAAAAACTGAATATATTTTATAAAAATATAATTGATTTTGAAATGTTATTTTCTCATATATTGATTGTTTAATTGCAAACCAATTGATATAAAATTATCGCTTTTAAATTTCCTAATTAAATTATTATATTATATCAATTGATTTGCAATTAAACAATCAATATATGAAACAATAACATTTCAAAATCAATTATATTTTTATAAAATATATTCAGTTTTATTTTGAATGTAAATATGTTTAAACTTAGTTATAAAATGTAAAAGTGTTTTAATCAGTTATAAAAAGATTAATTGATTGAAAAATTGATAAACATTTTAAGAATTGATAAGCAGATTAGCAAAATCTTTATAGTAATGTTCAAGAACGGTTTACTTTTATAGACTACATCTGTTAGCACTTGCTTCTATAAGATTGCTGCTTCATCGAAAGGAAAGATCAAGCAAGTTTTGGAGGTTATTTTTTGAAAGTAAAAATTTAAAGTTATCGGATTTTTGTCATGTTTCGAATGTCCCGGTCCTATTTATTAATAATCAGAAATACAGTATTATTTTCTAAAACCTACTCACTCAAGGACATTTGATTGAATGGAACAGGACTGGTATATAGTAATTTTCAGGGATGGGGAAGGGGGGTCCAATCCGAAATACTTCCCTTTGATTTTGGCTGGCTACCCCCAGACCGCTCGCGATATACCCCTTCCCCATAGCAATTTTGAGAAAACGCCGCCGGCTCTTGCTAAATTGGTCAAATACTGTTAAATTTTTGTAGAATTAGTCGAAATTCTGTTAAAATACTTCATTTTAATTAGAATTCTGCAAGAATTTGATCATTACACAATACCCTCCTCTGAAGCTCCCTGTCCAACATTTGTGACCTCACTTGCCGGAATACCCCCTCTCTAGCTTCGCCAAAATAAAATACTCAAGTTCTTACTTTCCCCAACCCTGACTATTGCTAAAGATTTTGAATAATTTTTGAAAAGTGAAAAGTTCTTTACAGAACCAGAGGCCCAAAGTTAAGAAACACTTGAAGGAAAATGAATATAAATGTGAAAATGATTGAAATGAATAAAAATATTTTATTTAATAATTAAAGAGAATATGAGAAAAGAAATGAATCATTTTTATAGACTTATAAAATGCAATGGAATTTAGAAAATATTTTTACGCATTAAATAGCAATGAATTGGTTTTCTCTTAAATATAATTGTATTTCAATTGTGGTCTTCTATACTGAAGTTTGCTCTTTGGATAAGAATTTCACTTTCAATTCCTGTATTTGTTTGTAATCGTTTGCAGAACAGAATGACTGCAAATCCAATGCATTCATCGGTAGGAATAGTGACCACAGATTATTAGCATTCAATTCATTGTCACATATCTTCAAAAGAGAGATGTATTGCGATATCAATAAATCGAAATATTTGTCATAAAATAATTCATTAAATGATTTAAAGCCAAGCGTTTGCATCGATTGGGTAATAGAAGTCCAATTGAATTCGGATGTAGTCATCACTGTGTGAATCAGTGCCACTAAAGTCGACTCAAAATTCAATTCATAAACTCTTCGATTACGAAGTGTTTTCTCATTTGAATCGAGTTTTAGCTCCGATTCGACACAAACCACATCTGATTTGTCTTTGGTTTCCAAACGACTATTTTCTGTTGTATTGACTCTGACTTCTGGTTTCAATTCAGTCAAATCTGCCTTTGATTCCAATGACAGTGAAGTTTGATTCAAAAGCCAATCGACAGTCTCTCTGATGTCCACAGTATTCTTCAACCGTTGAAGTGATCTATAGTTCTGTCGACTCATATATGGCCGCAAATACATTGAGCCTAACTCTGAGAACACTTTTCCTGTTTGGCCATCGATTTCATCGGAGATGTTATTATTTCTGTTGAATACTCTTTGAGTTAAACTCAACGAATACTTTGCAATCAATAAACTGAATCTTTTTCGGCACCAATTGCTGTCAAAGTGTTGATAACCATAGGATTGGACGACAACTGAAACTAATTTCCAATTGATTGTTGTGTTGGGATATTTCGATGACAATTGACTTTTAATGGCTTTAATTAAACGGTAATAGAGTTCTGTTTCAGTGCCAAGAGATTGAGTAAGGTTTGGCCACTTTGACCAACACTTGACCAAAGGATTCTGGTCTCCAATTGTGTTCAGTTCCTGTTTCAATGAATCCCATCCCCATTTAAGAGAAACTCTAATTTTGGACGTATTTTCGATTCCAAACTCTTTATCCGTAATTTCAACGAATCGTCTATTCATTGGTTTCAGAACCTGAAGAATAAAAGACACAATAAATTGAATTATAGTTAAAGTCTATCAATAAGTTATAGAAAACCTGAAACAGATGTGAATCAAAGCCAATGTTTTCATTGTTAGTGATTTGTCTTAATTCAGACAAAATTGTGTCAAATTTGACGACTTTTTCATTAATCATTTCGTTGTCTTCGATAACAATTCTGTGATTGTTTTCATTCATTTCTACATAACATCTGAAACACTTTGTTATTCCAATAAAGGAATGGGTGGAATGGGTGGCCATAACTATAGATTATGGATTAATCTAATTATTTAATAACGTTTTTGTCAAAAATTATCCAAATATTTGTGAGAATAGTTGAAAATTGAATGAATGAATGGATTGTCTAAATGTTTAGAACTGAAACAATAGAGAGATCTTTGTCTCGAGACTAGTGTTAAGATTAAAGTTTTAAAATTTAAAAATTCAAATAAAAACTTTTTATTCTTGAATAAGAGGCTATAGACTTGTGTTTATTCTTCATTAATTGCGATAACGAGTGGTCTCTCTTGTCCTTAAATGTAAAGTCATGTCTAAGAATGAGACACCGATAGGGAAGAGGGAACAGCACTCTAATCAGAAAAGTCATCCTTCGATTGCAATCAATGATTCCCAACCTTTGATTCCCTCTTCACTGCCATTGAGTAAATTAGATGAACTGGACTTAAATGACATAATCGTTGAGATAAAAAATTTAAGGTTTAGTTACGATAATATAAAAGGAGACCTCTTGACTGACATCAATATGACTTTTCCCAGAAGTGCAATGTATTCAATATTTTATTTAATTATTCATTAATTTCTATCACCAAATCATCTAATTATGTATTGCTTAAGCTATGGCTTTGTGGGTCCGAGTGGTTGTGGAAAGACTACTTTGACTAAATTGATTGTCGGCCGACTCAGTCCTACTTCTGGTTCTATCAAAGTCAATGGTAGACAACTGTTTGACCCGAAAAACAAAATACCTGGAGTTGGCATCGGATATATGCCTCAGGTATGTGTGCATTCATGTTATGTCAGAATTAAAATTATTAAACTAATGATGTGCTAAAGGAATATGCAGTCTATGGACAGTTCACTATTTTGGAAACACTTAACTACTACTCCAAAATATACGGTTTGTCTTCGGATTATAAGAAGAAAAGAATAGAATTTTTGATTAAATTACTGGAATTACCCGAACCCTACAGTTTGGTTCATGTCCTCAGGTATTTATACAAACAATGGTCTAACGATTCAAGTAATAATTGATTCATATCTGGCTATACATTGATATAGTAGTGGACAAAAACGTCGGGTATCACTGGCGGTGGCCATTGTTCACAATCCACCCCTCCTTATACTCGATGAACCGACTACTGGTGTCGATCCAGTTCTAAGAGACCGGTAATTACAAATCAATACATTTTCAGATTTTAAAAATAATTTCTGTTAAATTGGTTTAGAATTTGGGAATATTTGGTTAAACTCTCAAATGAAGAAAAGACATCGATTTTAATAACAACCCATTATATGGAAGAGTGCCGGAGAGCACATGTCATCGCTCTTATGCGCGGCGGAAAGATATTGGCGGAGAACTCACCCATTAATCTATTGAAACATTTCAGTACCGATGATTTGAATGACGTGTTTCTACAGATGTGTCGATTCCAGGAAAGACAGGACAGCATTCCTATGCCTTTAAACATCGCACAAATACGTGCGTCAAAAGCAAAGGCCAGTTATGAACTTAAAAAGACGATCAGAAATGAGTGGAGTTCTTCAACACAGACCACTAGATTCATGGCTTTGACGCATAAGAATTTGATTAGACTTTTGAGACAAAAATTGTAATCAAATTTACATTTTATTTGTTATAAAAAATTAGTTTTATTTAATCAAATAATTCTTTAGATTACTCTTTACGATCACATTATTGCCGGCGTTAACAATGATTCTGTTCTGCATAGCTATCGGTAAAAAGCCCTTCGACTTAGACATCGCTGTATATAATGAAGAGATTGAAAACAATAAAATCACAAATAAGTTAAGCCTTAAGTTTCTGAACCTAATCGACACGAAGACACTTGTTTTGGTGAGTATTCAACAGAATTAAAGAATTATATGATATGTATTCGTGTATTCTAGTGATGAATATTCTAATCCTCAGAAATCTTATTCATCTTATATATCGGCTATGGATTCTATAAGAAATGGTATAACATATGGGATTTTAAGAATTAATCACAACTTCACATTAGCTCTTAAGGAACGAATTGAGGCCAAAAACTTTGTTGTATCGGATGAAGTGCTCAGACAGAGTACAATACAATTCTTTGTCGATTTAAGCAGTAATTGATTTTCTAAACGACATTCAAAAGCCATTACAATATTATTACTTCTTTTGCAGATATAATGATATTTCAAACTATGTTTCAAACATTGATTGCATCTGAATCTCAATTCCGAATTCAGTTGTTGTTAGAAAACTCAGTCAACAAAAGCGGTCACCAGAAGCCTAACCCTAGAGCTGCGCTTTCATTATTGGAATTTGTGAATCCACCAGTTTATGGCACTCTTTCCCCTGTGTTCAGAGACTTTGCTACTCCGGGACTATTGATTTGTGTTATTTATGTGCTCTCTATGGCAGTGATGGCTCTAAATATGGTCTCTGAACGCAAAGAAGGACTACTCGATAGAACATTAGTGGCCGGAGTGGGGATACACGAAATACTTTGGGCAGAGATAGTCATTCAACACATAGTTTTGTTTTTACAAATATTTCTTCTATTAGTCGTTATTTTTCCGATTTTTAATATCAAAAACGAAGGAAGTATTGCATTAATAGTATTGATAACACTATTTCAAGGCGTTTGTGGAATGGCTTTCGGTATAACTTATTTAACACTAATATTGAATTATTGATCATATCTTTTATCGATAGGACTATTCATATCAGCGATATGTAGGGACGAGACCTCTGCTCTATTGTTATGTGTGGGTTGTTTTGTCCCATATTTGGTCCTTTCGGGTATTATTTGGCCACTGGAAGGCATGCATTACATATTGAGAGCACTTGCTTTGTTTTCGCCCCAAACACTTCCGGTAATCACTTTAAGAAATATTATGCTAAAGGGTTGGACAATCGGACGCACTTTTGTATGGACCGGCTTTGGGTCAAGTATTTTCTGGTTTATAGCATTCCTTATATTAACCCTTATATTCAGTTCTATAAGAAATGATTAAAAGTTGCAAATGTTTTCAATTATTTATAGAAAATCTTAATAATTACTACAAAATGTTTTCTATTTATTTAACAATTTATACTAATTAATGCTAAAAAGCTGTTAATATATATTAAATTTATTTGAAAATATATAAATATATAATATCTTTGTTCAGAAAAGTTTTTTCTAATAAAAATATTTAAAACAAATTTTTATTACAAATGTATTATTGAATTCTTTAAGAATTGAATATTAGATAATTTTAAATTATTTTTTAGAGTCAAATAGAGTATTGATGTGACTCTTATAGTATTCTATGATATTATTCCTTTTGAGTTTAAAAGCGGCGGTAATCAAGTTGTTATCGGGAGTCCAGACCTCGGCACACAATTTAATTCTGACCGGAGTCTCGACTTTATGCAAATTATTGGTTCGAGCGCTGTCTACTATACAGTTATAGACCTTATCATAAATATCCGAATCCGAACACAACTCTTCTCTCGTATAGGTATTAGGTTTTCCTAATTGTTTGGCCAAATCCAACAGAGAATTGTTGTTAGGAGTGACCAAAGCGGCCAAATAATTGCACTCATTGTGTGTGACAATACATATGTTCTCAACTAATTTGCATGACTTTAACGCCGCTTCGATCTAAACAATGAATTTATAAAAGAAATCAAATAAACTGACTATTGATTTGACTTACTTTTCCTAAAGAGAAATACTCTCCGTTCGGCAGTTTTGTTAAGTCTTTTTTCCTATCGATTATTCTGAACGATCCGTTCGGATATACTTCACCGATATCTCCCGTAAAGAACCAACGAATACCGTCACTATCGGTAAAAAACGACTGATGTGTCAGTTCGGGTAACTCATAATAGCCTTTGGCCACGACATCACTGCCTACAACTACTTCTCCTCTTGGGTTCGGTTTATCAGTGGTCAAATATCTGCCTTCTTTCCAATCTATCAGTTTTATGTTCACCGCTTCCAAAGGTATGCCTATTCGGCCAGTAGTCAAATCATTCAAATCCATAGCCAGGACTGCGCCGCAGGTCTCAGTGGCGCCGAAGCCGTGAATTAGTTGTTTCAGATCCAGTGCAGCTTTGACTAAGGCCTGAGTCCCCGGATTAAGTGGTGCGCCTCCGACTATAATGTACTCAAACTTTCCGCCCATGGCTTCAGAAATGGGTTTACAAAATAATCTATTAATGATTGGAGTGTCATATCCTCTACTCTTCCATCGAATCTTGTATTCCATTAAGTATGTGAAGAGAGGAGTGATTACAGGACTTCTCTTATTCAACGTTTCGTAAATGTCTTTAACAATTCGATCCAAAACTAAAGGCACAGTTGTCATACACGTGGGCTCAAGTAGTTTAGCGTCATTTTTCTGGCCTTTACTGTAACCAATTCTCACATTACAGAAGAATAGGAACATTTCAATAGTGAATCCTAAGATGTGAGCCAATGGCAGGAACGACATGTGCAGATGTCTGTCCGACTCTTGTATCAAATCAAAAGCTACGCTCAAAAGCACTCGAATACTAGCCATCAGTTGTTTGTGTGAAATACAAACTGCTTTAGGATTACCAGTTGTTCCCGAAGTATACATAATAACTGACGTCTCGTCTGTATTGGAGGGCAAATGAAAAGAGAAGTCAATCTTATGTTTCGAACCCAACGCTTCCAACTCTTCCAATGATTTAATGGAAATATTTTTGGATAAACTATAACTCAAAATGTCATTCTTGTTCTTAATGTAAACGATTGACTCAATACTCGGCACTTGTTTTAAAAGTAAATTCAATTTCGGCAATAAATCAAATGTTGTTATAATAGTCTTGACTTCGGTTTGATTTATAGCATATATTAGACCAGAAATTCCTAAATTAGAGAAAAGCGTAACAATAATTGCGTTAACTTTGATGAGTGCGAGACTGCAGAGCAACCATTCGAGTCTAGTCTCGGCCCAAATGATCACTTTATCTCCACTTTTGACACCATCCGCTGCTAAACCTATCGCTATATTATCCACTCTTTGGAGGACATCATTGAGTGTAAACCACTTATAAGTATCGCTCAAAACATATTTTCGTAAAACTTTTCCCTCGACTTCGACTATATTTCCGATTTCGTCGGTCACTAATGTCTCTCCGATCACATCCCTCTGTCCGATAACACGATTATTCGGGTCGTAATCAGTCTTAAGATTTTGCAACACTTCTGCGTAAGAGTTATATCGAAGAATAGGATGAGAGACCAGCTTATCGTCGCGTTTCCAAACCAATCCCCCATCAATTGTCAACTTTTTGGTTCGCAATCTTTTGGCCAATGCTATTGTTTTCCACGGCTTTTGCATTATATAATAAAAGGGAAGTGTTGTTATGGTATATGTGTTGACAATCAGACGAGTCTTTAACATAAATAAATTGATTAAATGTTTTGACATTTTGTTTAATTAAATGAAATAAGAAGTAACTGAAAACAATTGTGTCATCTCTTAGGTTAATAAAACTTTTAGCTTAAAAAAATGTGTTTAATATTTAGTATTTTTTGGAGAAAAAAATTGCAAATTCATCAATGATTTTGAAATTTTCATTTCACGTGAATTATTTCGACTAAACGTCTAATTTCTATCTAAACATTTGAAAAGTAGTGATACTTTTATTTAACGAAATTTAATTATTTGTTGAATTTTAGGGAACAAAATCTGAATCTATTATACAATATCATTATCAATTAAACTATCCCCGCTCCTTGATCAGCGTATAAGCTAAGATAATTTCATAATTTCTCCTGTTTTAAAAGTTTATCAAAATCTAATTTTATTGATAGCATTCACGCACAGAATTTCAGTACAGTATTACAGTTAGAACTCTAATAATGAATTATTTTTATTACTCTTTCAAATGTTTAACACTTCTTATAATTTAACGTAAAATTAATTTAAGAATTAGTAAAACATAAGTAAATCAAAAATAAATTTGATTAAAAATGACAATTATTTCAAATTTTCTGCTTATTATTTGTAATGTTTTGCTAATTAATGGAGAGGAAGTGGAAGAGGAGGACGATATTTTGTAATTCTCTAAATTAATTTTAAAACTAAAAACAAAAGCATATAATTGTTTGTCCCCTAAAATCCAGAACATACGGGCCTTACCTAACACTGATCCCTATATTGCTTGTGCTGCTGTGCGGATGTATGATTGGGTTAGTTCACTGTTCAATTGTCATCTTTATTAATATACGACACAAACGGATGCTCGAAGAGAGAGAAAGTCAATACGCGGCCACTTATGGCCGACAAAACCGAATTAGCGAAGCAAACCAGCCCTACCTCTATCTCAATAATATTCCCGTTCAACACAAACACATTGTGGCAAACAATGAATTACCAAAAGCTAATTAAACAAACTTTATTATTAAAATGATATCAAAAATTACTCTTTTCTTAAATTTCTAATTAATTGATTGAAAAAATAAAATAAAAATTTGATTGATTTGGCATTTATTGTCGATTATTCATAAGATTTCAATTATATGTATGTATTGAACATTATTAGTAGTTAAAGTTGTGAATGGCCTAACAAAATAGGCCCAATTCTAAAAAACCTGCCAACATATAATCGCGCATGAACATTACATCCGGTGGACAGCAGGAAGTCCAGAGTCCCCAACACATGTTTTGCAGCATAACTTATAATATCAGGGGTAGCCAATGGAGGGGCATAGCCTGAATACCCCCTGAGTCAGAGATTTTGCAAAATACTCCCTGTCTTATTTTTACCTTATTCCCCCCTGTGCATTTTTCATATTTTGAAAATTATTATACTTTTTGGAAGTCTCAAAATATCCCCCCCCCCCTATACCTCCTGACGCGGCCGAGTCTGGCTACCCCTGTTATAATATATAGAATAATTAATTGATTTTATGTAATTTCACTAATTATTTATTAAATTCTGTGAAAGCATTCAAAAAACATTAATACAACTAATGATCTAAAGCCAGACATAACGTAACGTTTTTAGTCTATCATTAGGTTTGAAAGTTCAAAAACGTCAGACCATTGGGTTAGAGAGAGAGAGTGTGTGTGTGTGTGTGAGGGTTGAGGTGAGGGGTGGAAGTGAGGGACAGAGTGGGCATCGCTTATAAACAATCTGATCAACGCTTTCTATTTCAAAAACTTATTGTCAGTAAACGACGTAAACAGGAGTTACTGTAACTGTGGAGGAATGGCAGTCCGAATGAGGCGATCGTATCGGTGCCGACGCTTCTTATCGCACATAACTCTTCAAAACGATGATTATTTAGGAAAACTGGACAACAAATCCAATCCTAAATTCCGAGCATCGCTTCGTTATAATAGGAAACAACAGGTATTTCATGTTTGAATTCACTATTTCTCCTTAAAATATAGCAAAAGTACTGTTTTTCAAGTCCTATCCAATCGTTGAAATGTAAACCGGATTTTAAAAGCATTTTAGGCGCGAATACAACACTTGAGGCACAGGTTTTTTGAATACAATGTCTTAATTAACTTAATTTCAACGGAATTTTGTTATTATTTGATAAAAATCTATTAAATGAATGTATTTATGAGAAAATTATATTTTATCCCAACTTTTTTTCTATTATTTGTTAATTTATTTAAATTTTGGGTAAAATTAAATATAGGCTTAACTTATGTTTTTTCACTTTAAATATTTAGAGTGTCTTAACATTTGATTCAATTAATTCTTTTAATTGATATATAAATTAGTTTTTTGTTTGAAAATTAAGGGTTTATTGAACTAATCATCCATTGATTTACTAATATATTACATGATTTCAGTTTAATTATCTGATTGTTTGATAAATGGTATGATTTTCTAATAAATTACATTTAATAGCTATTAAATGATCGATAAATAAATTAAATACTCTATTATTAGTTTAACACAAAAAAAATAAAAATAAAAATAAAACCTATAGAAACCCCACTTTCGTACAAATGTATAATAAGTTTAATTTAATTTTCATTCAAAATAGTTTTATAATTACATATATTTTTTGGTAGAGATTATACAGATTTTAACACAAAAATAAAATTTTCGCATATATTTCCTCATAAAAAATAATTATCTAAAAAATGAAATCGATTTATGCCTTTGGCTAACATTAATATTAATATAATATAAAAACTTCGAAAAAAGTATTTAATTTTATAATACATTTTATTTCATACTATGAAAGTGTGAACAATTTATTTCTGAAGTTTATTCACATCAATAGAGAATATATAATAATTCATTTTCCAGACCTAACTTTTACACAACAAATAGTAATTGTGTTTAAAATATTGAATAAATTAGTTTGAATACCAAAATATGAATACTCTATAAAAATCTATTATAAATATTATACATGAATTCAATATTTATATTCAAATCATTTTCTAACAATTATTATTTTTGTGGTAATTATTTTTAAAATAGGGTTTGAAATAATAGATAAGGGGAGGGGAGGGGCTGTCAAACATTGATTTGAATTAAATACTTATAAACACATTGTAATGCAAAAAAAGAGAAATTGGCCAATTCATCAATAAGAATATTAATGTAGTTCTTAAGTGACTAATTATAAGACATAAGAATTATTTCACAAGTTTTAGATTTTTAATTTATTTTTATTTTTCTGATAACTTAATGAGTAGTTGTTTGAATAGAAGAATGATTTATTATGTAATGCAAACAATTTTCTCACATATAATTCATAAATTTAGAAAAAAATTTGAAAAATATTATAAAAAAGATTGCATTTGAATACAAAC
>JAQFXN010002170.1:0-13271 GCA_034693365.1 Liacarus xylariae
AGCTGAAAAAATAAAACAATTTATTTTTTCAGCTCAGAGTAAAGGGATGTTTAAGAGATTACGTCTACAAATTGATGAATTGGACATTCTTGAATATTGTTGGTTATAATCCTTTACCTGCCTAACGTTGATACTGGAGGCCCAGTTAGAAATATCTCATATTTTTGAAGAATTTAAAAGTAAGAAATTATTTTCTTTTGATTTTTCTTTTTTTTGTGCTTCGCTTTGTGTTATTTCCTTCGACCGAAAACTAAATTTTAATATCAAATAATACTTTGGATATAATTGTTTGTCTGTCGTTCACATGTTTACCAAACACCATAATGCTGTGCTGTCCATAATGCCAAACACAGACAAACAACATATGCTCAGTATTAGATTTTAAATGCTTTACCACTCATTTCATTCATATATTTAATGTCTGTCAGTTGCGTCAGTTTAATTAGATTTTGAATACAGGTTAGATTTCTCAAATGCAAGCAATTGAAATTGTTTTATTTTGCAATGGATTTCCTGAATTTGATTTTTATTATAATAAAACTATTACTAATATCAATATTACAGATAAAAGCAAATAAAATAACTAGCTAGATTTTACATTCATATTGATTTTAATTTTAGTAAATATATGTAAAAACAGTTGCATCTTGGAATCAATCATTTCTAGTAGCTCTACATCCATCCCTTCCAATTTCTCTGTCCTCATGATTACATACATTGCACAGAGCCTTTAAACTGGCCTCCTGTCCACCTTGGTTACTGCAACCGTAAACTGCATTAGGATAGCAGTCCTGTCCTGTCAATGGTCCTAATGCTGGCGGAACGAGTGGATGACCCGTTTGACTACGTCTACCACAAAAATCGCCGAAAGCTTTACCACATATACAGACCCCGTCTGAACAACAAATAAATTTTTAAATTTTTATTCTTTAAAATATTCTCCAATTATTAACGTTAATAATGATCAAGGCTCTATTACTACTATAGTCTGTTCCATTAAATTGTTTACAATTAACTTTATTAGTTTTTAATTTCAAATTAAATATAAATAACTACACAATTAAAATAATATATTGATTTGCAATAGATTCATATATCCTCATCTTATATATAGAGCACCCAGATCTATTTTTTTCTATTCTGGAACAAAATTTAATAATTTACATTATTTCCATGATATTAATGTAAATAAATTGAAATCATATCATTTTGCCCAGGAACTCGACTTTTAATATGAGATGTATAGGGTTTAAAATGTTAAATCCTGGATATGTCCCGGAAACCGGGACGATCTGGTCACCTTATTTAATAGTTAAACTTATTAAGTCATATGCTTATAATTAGCGTAATTTCAATGTGAATCACTCATGTTTATGAAGGATTTAAAGTTAAGAAATGAGTATATTTCTTTTGAACTTTATATGTTATTTTGTTTTACAGATAACTGAATTTAAATATTAAATAATTAAATAGAACATTTCTTATAAACTTTTTCTATGAATGACTAACTTTTTATTTCATATTAAAATCTGGCTATCGATCAAAAGTTAATCAAAATATATAATATAAAACCAAACAATGATAAATAAAGAAATATGTGCATTACTCGTTATTAGGCTTAATATTCATATTTGTCACTATTAATTCAATGATAGGCATGACCAAGTACATTTTACTTGGTTGATTTTTAATGCACATTTATGTATTAAATAATAGACATGCATTAATAGAAATTTAATGCACATATTTAGATTGCATGAATTTTGAAACTGTAATTCTGTCTGATTCTAAATAATAGTTAGCATTTATAAATAATTTTATTCTTTTTAATTAGCATTTTCTGACTATATATTTTTAAATTTACGAATTTATCTAAATTTAATCATGTTCACCTATTTTCGGAGTTGTGGTTTTTGTTTGCTCTGTAACAACAACTGACCCACATGTTGATGCTGCAGGAAAGTCACACACCTTGGCCCTATCGTTCCATTGAAGACCAGGTTGACATTCATATACAGTAGCTGTGCCTGTTTTTCCATCCTTGTTTACTTTACATCTGACATATAAACCACAATCACTCGGATGTGGATACAAGCAATCGGTTGCACCCAGGCAACCGGCAATCATGTCTGCTTCGGGACAGGGAAAACCCGGAAGTGTTGGTCTCTGACAGGATATAACTTAAATTGAATATATTATTTAGAAATGAATATAATTTCAAATTATCTATTATCAGAATTTTAAACATACTTAAAATATTTGCAAATAAAGTAATAGTTATTTTTGAAAGCATAGCATAAAACATGATTAATTTAACAATTTAATAAATGTGTAAAGAATTAGTTATGTGCTAGCTTCAATAAAGTGCTTCCTTTTATATCCATTTAAATAGAGAAAAGGATCAAACTGTATGTAAAATTCTAGTTGGATATTTAATTTATTACTTATTAGCACTATTGTAAATTATTCAAGTCAATTTGTATATCAATGATTTATGTGAATTTGTTTAGGTTGTAATTCTTATGATTTATATGCTTATGAGATGTTGAGTAATATTTAGATAAACTTGTTAACGTTAATGAGATGAACATGCAAATCTCTACAAAAAAAATTATTACCAATAAATAAAAATCTTTTGAATTATATAGATATGTACATATTTGACTTTCTCACAAGCAAAGAGGAGGTATATCATAAATACTCACCCTGAGTTTGAAATGTTGCAAAATACACTTCCCTAACATTTCCCAACTTTCACTGCATGAAATTTTTATTATATTAATACTTTACTTGTACCTGTATATTTTTCATATTCTGAAAAATTCTATTTTCCCTTGATTTTTGAGAAAATCTACTAAGAACACCCCCACATATACTCCCTTAATCAGTCTACTTTAGCTACCCCTGCACAAGGCATATATCAATTACGCAAAACCATATCAACAATGTAATATATTCAGTTAAATTATATTATAAGCGATTTTAAAAACTACCAATTCGAACAATTCGAGTAATATAACACTAAAGTTTCCTTCTTCTTTGAACTCCACATCACCACCCCCACCTCAAGCCTAGTTTGTAGATATGAACTTTCTAAATGTAACTTTATCTCATTTCTCCTCTTATCTAATCAAGTGGTCTTTGATAGCAAATATAGATCTAGTAATGGTCTATATAATGCAAAAAAAACAGAAATAAAATCCATCGAAGTGTTACAGTTTTATTCCATTTTTACGACAACCAAAACTTTTTGAATGCCCTTATATATCATAAAATAACAAACATATTAATTACAGTAAATCATCAAAATCATGTGCAGCAGTGCAGGGCCTAAGAGTAAAGTATAATTTTTGAATTGACTAAAGTTTCAACCAATCTAGATATTAGAAATGCATTTTATCTATTTCATTTTAAATAAATGTAAAATAGATCATACCTTCAATGCAACTAAAGTTTATTATATTCAATTTGATATTGAAAAATAAGCTATCATAATGTACTATACTAATATTTTTAAACAAATAATATTTTTACAACTTGTACATTCTAACTGTAAGTTTAATATATATTTCATACATATTGTCCTTTTCATCTACTTTTTGATTACATTTACTATTAAGATATATAATAACTTTTAATTAACTTAGATTATGTAGAAATTAATTTGAAATTAGTATTTTTGAAATTGTTCCAGGTAAACAAATATGCACCTGTGGCAAATATATGAGCACACATTGCAGTACTCGTGTAAATCAAGGCGACGAAACACTCTTGACTGGAGATTGTGATAGAGATGGTATATATTTTTGTCCCGCAATGGATGTTAGAGCTGAAATTAAAGCTTATTGCACGCACTGTCAGCATGGTTCTAAACCAGGTTAAGATAGATGTGGTAAATTTTATATTCTTTTTACCAATTTATTATAGTAAAATTTAAAGCTCATTTGTAAATTTAACTATATATTTTTTGATCTTAATTAAGTTATTTGATTGTGTAGATTAAGTTAAAAAACTTAAGACTCAAAAGGACTTCAAATAAAAAAAATTTCACCAGTGAAATAAAATCAATGTAAGGAATAATTTTATAAAATGCAAATAATTTTTTGGAATACACATCCATTAAGACAGGGCCAATTCTGATTAAAACAATGAAATAAAATTTAACCACACAATTACTGTTAAGAAATGCTTATTCTTTGAATTGGATCCATATTCAATAATTTGAGTCAAAAATGTAGCTCGCGCTGCAGTGGCAAAAATATTAGATTTATATATGGGACAGCTAATAGTTTACTCATATATTATTTTTCAGTTTTATAAAATATTCAAGAACGTTGAAATGCCATTAAATCTTAAAAATCAGATAGATTTTAATATGGGTGTATAATATATTGCACCAATCAGACAACGGGATGAGCTCAAAATTAAATTTAAATCTCCTGCTTATGATAATCATATGAGATGGAAATTATGATAATTTCATTTGATAGGAGTGTTCAATGGGATGGAATCTTATGGTAATCTTATAGGATGGAGGCATGTGATAATCTTTTATTAAACTTGTCAAAATTCCGTGACAAATGTGGCTTGATGAGACATTTTTAACAACTTAAATATTTTTGTGATAGATTTTTCTATGATTGTGATATGGGAAGAGAGCTACTAAAATGAGAGGGGAGACTATGATAATGCTATTACATGGGAATCTATGAAAAATTATGCCTTAAACAAATTTAATTTCTCTTAAGATCTTCTTAGATAAACGGAGTTATTTTTAAGTATTTTCTTGTTTACCTTTACCATGGTTAAAGTTTAGCCACACTAAAAAATGGTGTTCGAAATCGTATGAATATCAATGATATAACGTCAGACTTAACTGTAATTTTGTGCACAATGTGTATATAAAGTATTTTGAAATTCTTAGAACACCAAAGACATTCCAAGACATCTCACACGTGAAACAAAATTATACATGCCAATCCATGACCACCATTGTCCACCTGTGTGTGTACCGTGTCAAATTAGTCATCGCCATAAATTTCCAATTTAAATATTTCGCCAATAATAATATAATATTCAATATATTACATATAAACTGTAAAGTTATATCATATTTTAATTTCGTATTTTAATCTGAGTCTAATTTCGTTCTATTGGCATATAAGTGAATACTGGTTTACATTTCTAATCCAACTAATGTGAAGAAAATTCGTAAATACGAATTTTTTCTCAAGCTTTCTTGTCAAACTCTCCTTGTGTTAGATATTTCGTAATTTACGAAAATCTTCACCGATTAATTGATAAGGAATAAAATAAGACACAATTTCGAGAAACATGAGTTCATTGATTATTGTAAAGAAAAAAACAGAATATAAATCATTATCTCAGATCAAAAATAAAAAAATAATAAAATTATAAAATATTTGATAAACATTTAACGTCAATTCGAATAAAGAACTTTAATTTCATTATCTATTCAGGAAATTCTGCTAGTGCCAATGATGAAAGAATGGAGTTAAGCTTCTATTAAATTCAATTTTGTTTTTTCGTATATTAATCCCATAATAAAGTGGTTCTAATGGAAGACTTGGATCGCAGTTTTATTTTTAATTCTGATAATTATTGAATTGTTAGTTTTGATTTATTATTGGTTTAATTTGACAATGAGATCAACTTTAAATATATTTTACATATATTTCTTTATATTTTAAGACCAGATCAATACTTAACCCCCTTAAATTTTAAAATTGCACCAAAATAGTTTAAATTGTATTTCATCATTATAAACAGCATAGTTAAATTAACCAATCACCAGGGCAATGAAATTAGATACATATTTCGTTTTAATTAGTTGTCAAACTGTTTAATCAAATATAAATATTTATCTAGTCTTTCTGAATTGTAAATCGTCCATGACTATACTGTATATTGTTCACATATCATATATTAGTGAAAACACTTTTTTGAAATAGTTGTTATAAATAAATTTTAAAGCAAATTAACATTCAATAATTATTCAATTTAATGTTTATACAAATGGCAAAACGAGCATGTAAGTGCAGGCGACAAATATACAATATTCATAGAATTTACATATATTCATTGGAAACCAATCCAAGCAATAGAATCCAATACAACGGCCACACAATCGACCGATGAATGACTGGATTTTCAATTTGTCCCGAACTGAGAGCCGGTTTCGCTTAAGAATCAAATACAAGAGTGGAATAGGTTTATGTGCGGCCTTTGGTATTAATGCACTCAACAGTGTATAACTAATCATTAGAAAGCTATATATAGTAATCACAATTATACAGATTAACCTGGTCATAAACTTAGTCTTAGCTGAATTGAACTGGATTAGTAGAAGAATATTCTGTGTCGTAACGAAATAATAGATAAAGAATATTAAATATTTAAAGATTTCGTTTAATTCTGCGTTCACTTTAGTACACATATAGTGTTCAATAATTGCGTTCATAACTAGCGATCGATTATTATATTTGAAACTCAATTCAATTTTCGCATTAATTTCTTCAAATTTGTACTTTAAATAATACACAGCTATCATAATAGACATCAGAGCGACACTGACCACCATTAATGTGTGGCACAAGAATATGTTTACAACCAATCCCCAGAATATTAAACTTAATAGTTGTGCATAAATAAACTTGGTGATTAAACAAGTATAAATACAAATATAGAGATAGATTAATTCAAATGCTATTACGATTAGCCAATAGAGTCGGTAATAAATAAATTTTGACAATAAATTAAATTTTAATGCAAAACGTTTCTCATTGGTTGTATTCAATCGACTTATCCTATTGTGTTTCAGAGCATTGATAAATGATAGGAAATACAATCGTTGTCGGCATTCCTGATAGAATATAAGCAAATAAGTGGAGAACATCATACAGGAGGCACCAAATACTATCATGTTTATATATAAAGCATTGCTGATTAAGTAGATTGGGTTAATCAATATACTGCCAATCGATTGATCATCGATTAGACACGCGATTCCAGATCTAAACGTCGATAATAATTGACAGAATAGTATCAAAATTTGAATTAATATTCTTATTCTACTTCTATATCCGCTCTCGTATTCATTAAGATCTATTGAACCAATTATATACCAATTCGATGCAATCCTTTCCGATATAACAATAGCATCAGTTAAGAGACTATTGTTTTTTATAAAGCGATTAAATCTCTGTCTAATCCTAAATCGTTTGTTTGATATCTGGGATTGTGTTCTGGATTTTATTATTCCAATTGAATTCATAGTTTAATTGTTAGTAATTTATTTGTTCACTCCAATAGAAAATATACTGAATTTAGCTCGAAAATATTTATTGTTCTACAAATTCTCCCAAACCTAAAATAAATTCTAAACGAAATTCACATTCACTGCAATATTAATTTCTCATTTAATCAATTTATTGATTTCACATTAATAACTGAATATTTTTTAAATAATAGCATAATTAGGATGCGAGTAATCATATTTCAGATATGAATTAATTTTAAAATTCTTAAAAATAATATATTCAAAGGGAAGGTTATGTACACTTATCACGCGTTTGATCTTTCTCAAACATTGCATAATGTTAGCCAATTTATTAATAAGGTAGAGTAAGCTTTTAACTAATAGTGGTGACAGGTACAAGTGCTATAATTTTTTTTGAATCTGATCATTAATTAGTTTATTGTGATTGCCTTGATTCCTTGATACTACAGCTAAATTTAAAGGAAAATAAAAAAAATAAAAAATTTCATAATTCATACAAAAAAGTTGATGAATAACTGAATAGAATTTAATGATTTCATATTTTATTTCATACAATAGTTTACAAATAAAATGATTGAATTATTTATTACAAAAATTAAAAACAATTAGGAAATAAGCAATTGTTAAAATAAAATAAATATTTTATTACACAAATGAATGTTTTGAAACATAATTTAATAGAAGAGAATAATAATGGCTTTTATTGGGAAGGGATTTAATGAGTTTATTTTTATATCAATTATTTCACTCCAAAGTGGCCGCCGTTTGCATTGCTATTAATTAACTGTTGAGAAAAAATAGTAAAATACAATACAATTTATAACGAATTCGTTATTTTCAAATATAACTAGTAAGAATTTTAAATTATCAAGCAAGAATTTTAAAAGATATCTTACCATGAGGGACTGTCTGACGTCTACGGAGTTGAATAATTTAACTCATATGGTTTGATAGCATATTGAGTGAAAATAATAACCTGTGAATATTTTTTGCAAATACGAAGGTTTAGGGGAATAATGAGGGTTTGAAATTACAAAATTAGAGCAACTTAGCTCACCGTAGAGCTGATCCAGTTATCTGAATTACACAATATATACATCGTTGGAAAGCTTATGAAAAGTAGAATCAAATAATGCAAAAATAATTCTTTTTCGGTAAATGGCCAGATCCGACCTGATGCCGACGGTAATGTACTGTGTCATATTCCGTTCTACTTGTCCTGATGAATGCTTTACAACGATCTATATATTGGGTGAATCGGATAACAGGTTAAGCTGTACAGTGCGTTAATTTGTCCAAATTTTGTAATTTCAAACCCTCATTATTCCTCTAAATCTACGTATTTGCAAAATATATTCACAGGTTATTATTTTCATTCAATATGCTATCAAACCATATGAGTTAAATAATTCAACTCCGTAGACGTCAGACAGTCTCTCATAGTTAGTAGGAATGTCTCTCAAGGGGAAGTTGCAAAACTAAAAATGACCAAGATTTGAATAAGTCTCGTAGTTTTAATAAAATTTTAATTAACAGTTTCCTATATTTTAAAATAAAAGATATTTTCTATATACTGCAAATTAATTTAGAAATAAAGATTTACAGTTTTATAAAAAAGTATTTTTCGTTACAAAACTGTAAAATTTTAATTCTAAATTAACTTTCAATATATAGAAAATATCTTGTTTTTTAATAAATAGGAAACTGTTAATTAAAATTTTATTAAAACTACGAGACTTACTCAAATTTTGAGAAATTCGAAAAATCGCCATTGCTAAAGTATCAATTAATTAATCAATTAATCAATGGCACACACTTAATTTATAGCAGAGGTCGCCAAAGAGGATATAGCATAAATACTCTTATAAGTTTGAGATTTTGCAAAATACCCCCTGACGTTTTGCGCTGCATGCTAATTTTTTTACCTTATTTCTCCCCTGTGCATTTTCAAAGTTTTTAAAAAATTATATCTTCTGACTTTTTTTTACAAATTTTCTCAACACAACCCCCTCTTTACCCCACTCCTGACTCGGCCAACCTTAACAATCCCCTGATTTATAGATATTAGTTATCTATTCAAGACATAAGTTATAAACTTACTTTCTTATAAATGATTTTTATGAATGATAATTATCTATTTTTTATAAACACCAATATAAACTTAAGTTTATTTTCTTAGCCCCACTTATGACACAATCTGTAGAGCACTACAAGTGTCCAAATAGTCCTCCGATTCGGCGGTCAAATGACGCAAATAGTCCTGAAGTAGTAGTCGGTATTGTGGCAGTCGTTGTACGGGTTTTAGCATAAAGTGTTTCACAGATAACTTCTGGCACCGGGAAGTCGACTCAAACTCCTTCACTGCTGTGGCGAATGTGGGATACCTTCGCAGTGCTTCGTCATAAGTGGCGGATATAGACTCGAAATCTCTAATATATAGTGAGTATTGTTTCAAAAACGGACAGATTTTTACCAAAACATCTGAAAAAATAAATTATTAAAAAAAATTAGTTTTAATAAAATTAAAAAAATACTATATATCAGTATTTCCAATACAATTATATTTGAACATGCACCAATTTAGTCTATGATTTATAAATTAAATGGTTTGAAAAATTGGTCCTGGTGGAACAAACGCTGACAAACATAGAAAAAGAAGTCATAAAAACATTTTTTTCTAAATTCATTTTAAATTTAATACCAAATCCGAATAATGTCGAAATAATTATCTCGAATTTTTTTTTATATATTCGATTTCTGTTTTAAATTTTTTTTATAACTTTTTATTAATTTTTTAAAAGTTTTAATCAGCAATGTGATTAAAAATCGATTATAACATCCGAAGATTTTTATCAAAAAAAATTCGAGATAGAATTTTTTCGATATAATATTCGGATTCAGTATTTAATTTAATATAAATTTTACAAAAAAATTGTTAGAAGAAAATTTATTAACCATAAGTCATGTCAATTATATTCCATACATCAATATATTATTCTATGCGTGAATATACAGTTTAGTAAATTTAATTCAATTAAGAAATATATGTATATTTCTACAGGTATTTGGATTTTATACTTTGATATTTATCCAGGTGTACATACCAAATAGACCCTGCCTCAAACATTTCTAAATATCCACTTGAATATTTATATTACTTGACACTTGATCCTTTTGCATTTTAAAAATATCATTAATTTTGCATACACACCCTGGCATTTTCAGACTAATTTCTTAAAATACCTACCTCTATATCCCCTATTTAGGTCTAGATTAGCCACACTCCATTTAAATAACATTTGTTAAAAAAATTTAAAAATCTGCTTTTTTCGAAATACTGATTATGTAATAAAAGTAACCTAGGTCTGTCTCAATTAAAAAATTATGAGAGATAGTGAAGATGTCTGGATTAAGAATTAAATTTATTTTAACCAGGTTTATAAAAGAAATTATAATTTATAAAAATCTACCTGATATTCTTTGATGGTTAGCCCAATTATCCATTCGCTGTTTGAGTTCAGCCAACAATTGTTCATTGATTTGTAATAATTGTGGCAATAGTTTAAGTATCGATTGTAACACATCTTCGGGCAAATGGTGTTCAACAGCCGCACGAAAATCAACGTTCAATAGATGTAAGACATCGACGAATATCTCTTCCGAAGAATACAACTCTTTGGCAATAAAATAGAGTTTTTGCTGTTGTTTTCGTTTCAAATATTCGGGCGTTTGTTCATTGGCTGAGGACAGGGAATAGTCGTCGCCATCGGATGAAGAGTCTATTGGCTGTGAATCCAATGAATCAATTGATTCAGACTTTCGGCGCGAAGAAGTCAACGATTTGTTGGACTTCTTCTCATCACTACTACTAGTGTTAGTCATTATTATCTGTTGTTTTGTTGGCAATCAATTAGTAATATTTCAGACATAGGAATCAGAAAAATTGAAATACAGTTAAAAATAGTAATAAGTTTTTTGGCTTTAGATTAGGATTTTTTAGAGATTAGTTGAAAGACATGAAACATAAAATTTTTTAAATAGTTTTGTTTTGTTATTACAATTTTATTTTATTATTTTGTATTAAGTCTTTTATTATAAGTGAATAAATTTTTTTTGTTAATTATTATTATTTATTCAATCATTTTATTAGTATTTTTGTTTTAATAACTCTCTATTAATAACACATTAATTAAAAAAATACTAAAATCAATATTAAATTTCAAAAATCCTAAATAATTATAACAAAAATATCTTTATCTCTCTATTAATCACTGATTAGAAGTGAAAAATATTTTATCACAAAAAACAATTATTTTTATTAGCAAAAGTGATCTCAAGTTCTTGATATGAAAGCAAAACAAAACCTTTTGATGAAAGATCACTTTCACATTAAATTTATTTAACAAACATTTATTTCTTTATATATTATATTATTATCAATTTGGGATAAAATTAAGCAAATTTTGTTCTGAATCATTATTAATAATGGTGGTTATTATAATGTGTGACAAATAAATACCGTATAATTATTAAAAACTGAATTGATCTAAATTTTTTTTAGACTCAAGAGTATATTTGTTGCACTGTTAGATAGCTATATAAATATGTGTCAGATTAGATAAAACAATATGTAATTTATAGTATTCTGCTTTTTTATTATACTATTATCTAATTCTTGGTATAAGGGTTTTTCGGTAACCATAGGTGATTTGAGAAAAGAGTATACATTTATTATACAATAGGTTAATATATTAGTACTCGAATTGGGATTAATCAGCAATAAAAATAATTAAATGCTCTTTTATGGTGTTTTGAAAATTGATGCGAAATATTTCTTCTTTTGTAACAAAAATTACAAAAAAAATCTTGTGTGAATAAAGATCCAATGAAAAAAGTGCAAATTTCCTAGTTTGATTTTTAAAATGATTTTGCATTAATTTACAGTCTTTCCTATTATTAATTAAATCAGTAAAAAAAATTTCTTATAAATATATCATTTTATTTATAGATTTGATTAAATAATTCACATAACAAAAAATTGACAGAGAAAGTTCAAGTTAATCTATATTTAACAATTAACAATTTTGTGTTCAGACCAGTTTACTATTTAAATTTACTTAAGTATAAACTATGAGCAAGAGCTGATAAAGTAATCACGGACAAAGGCCTCAATATCAGGGTGGGTATGGAGGAATGGGTACCGTCTAAGAGCCTAAATGTCACAGAGGGGTATAGGGGTACCCTTTCAATGGTAAACTTCACCTAACCTAACCTAACCAGACCTTTATAGGGTATTTTAGTTTTCTTTCAAGAGACAGAGTTGTTTTGGCTATACACCCACCCCATTGTCCATCCCTATGATAAAGCATATTCGTTTTTGATAAAAATCTGACAAACTCAAAAACTCTATTAGAATCTATAAGAACATTTTTGTGCTTGTCTCCAACATAAAATGTATAACTTTACTAGATTAATTTTAAAAGAGAATTTGAATTAATTTACAGTCTTTCTTTTTTTTAGTTAATAAATTCAATGCAAATAATTATTGTTTTAAATAATTTTTCAAAATTATATAATCATTATTTATAGATTTGATTGATTTACATGATCAGATATTTTTTGAAAATTTTGCTCAAGTTTATTTATTTAAATGAACTAATTGTTTTATCATGCAGACCTGAATTCACAGGTAAATCTTTCTGAAGTATAAATTCTGAATTAATCTATTATTAATCAAAACTATTTTCTATTTCTCCTATTATAAATTCTGGTATAAATTTTTTAGTTCATCACTATTTCCAGTGCTTAAAAACAACGAGCTTTTCTCAAATGTGACGAATACTCTGTAGAGTTTAAAAGTCTATTTACAAGTTATAATTATATGAATTTAATATGTTCTTACTCCGTATTGGAGGTTTATCATAAATCGATTTGCTAATCACACTATCTTTAAAATAAAATTCAATTTAAA
>JAQFXN010002171.1:0-13269 GCA_034693365.1 Liacarus xylariae
TATCGAGTATAAGAGAATAGTAGAACAAAAATAATAGGATAGAGTCAGTCAGTGTTCAGTTCAATATCGAAGCATTCGAGTCTAGTTTGCTGTTGTCATCCAACATATCGTTTTGTCTCCCAATACAGACTTATATCATACGTGCAGTATTGTAGAGATGGGGAATTGGGGCAAAGGTACCAATATGTTGTGTTTATCACCTTTTTAGACTTAAACATTGGGTAAATTATATTTTAAAACATCATATTCTGTAGAAATTTCATAAAAATATGTCATTTTTGTAAATTTGATGAATTATAAGATTTCTTGAAACACTCCCAAGTATAAATTTAGGCAACATACTACCTGTCGTTGATGACCTTTCACATCTTTGATTTTAATGTATTTTTAAACTTGACTTCAGGATTTGGTTAACTTTCACGAGTAGTGCTTTGGTTTTATATCTTTTAGATTTACCAGAATTCTCATCATAAATGACTAACACATTCATAGATGCGAGAGAGAGAGAGAGAGAGAGAGAGAGAGAGAGAGAGAGCCTTTTCAAAATGAATTAATGTCTGCTTAAAATTAGTTTTGATTACTATATACAGTATATGTGACTCTTAACGACTTTATAGTCCATAAAATCCTACGATTAATAATTCATTTTAATGCAAAAAACTGCAAAACACAAGAAGTTAAACTTGTTTTTAAATGTTTTTTATTTGTTTTAAAGACAAACTTTGCAGACTATTTTTGTTTTCTTCAATTGATTCTCTCTCTTTCCCTCTCCCAAATCAAATAATGTTAAGTATTTAGAATTTGTTTTCTCATTTTTTAGAGTTACTTAATGTCATTTTAAAAAATTAGATCTCATTGGCATCTGATTTAACAAAGACTTCATAATATGTAAAAACCCAACGATTAATAATAACTTTTCGTTTTTTCTTCTTTTACAGACTTTTGTAGTTAAACACAAGTAGTGAATACTTGTTTTTATGTTTTTATTTGTTTTACAAATAATTCACAGGTTTTACTCTTGTATTGATTTGTTTAAAGTCAAGTGCATTTGTGCGCACGGATGCAAAGCGAATGCCACACACAGACAGACAATAGCGTGAGTGCCGTACAGTTGTCTTCCAATCTATTAATACCTATTGAAAGTGTTTGTATTTTACCCGAAAAGCATTACTATGTGATTGTCGAAAGTCAAACCATTTGACACAATGAGCGCAAAACTAATTATCAGAGTTTTATAAATGTGTTTAACTCTTAAGGAAAGGCATCAAAACCATGTTTTTTGTTTGTCATTGCATTTATGTTTAACTTCTTCTCTGCTTTTCTGCTAATTATGTCTACACTCTATAAATGTTGTTCAGATCGATGCCAATACAGAGTATAGACAAGAGTAGAGCATAGAGTACAGGCTGTTTAGGTTTTCTGTTACTAAAATTACAAACAGAACTGTTTAACTAAACACTCCTTAAGTCTGTTAATTAGGATAGAGTTTTGAGTGAGAAAAGTGAAAAAAGATAAACGAGTGAAGAGAGAGATGTGAGAGAAGAGAAACATTAGAAGAGCTGTTATAAGAATGACAACTAATGTTAAATAGGAGTGCAATACGAGTGTAACAATCATTGAATGACGGAAGCAGTGGCGCCAAAACCAAAGTCAGTGCCTCTCATTTGGGATTAGTGTCACTCAATTCCCTGGTTTCACATTTGACCAAAAAAGCCATCAAATTTGGTCCTCAACTCGAATAACAAAAAAAACCTTATGTAGTGCTTCTGTAATAAACATTAGAGCATTAGAGTTGAGTAGAGTATCTATACGTGAGATTATAGCAGTTCCTATTGTGCTATCTCTCACTCTTCAGATTCTGTTTCCAGATTACAGGTTCACTACATAACTGGCATATGTGCGACACCTAATGGCAAACACAGCAAAGCTAGAGATAACCAGCTCTTCAAGAATCGATTTTTTGGGATCAAAGTTGTTGTGTTGTTTGCCAACAAAACCAAAAATGCTTTGATAACGATATTAGTAATAGAAATAATAATAAATACATTAGTATTATCTGGAAATCACTTGCATTTACACTTCAATGCGGTTACCTTTTAAGTAGGTTTTAGTCGCAAATAAAACTAATATAAAGTTTGTAATACCGGAATTAGAATATCGCCACTTAAAAAATTCTAGAAAAATATTGATAACAAACATTCCATTCTATTATGCATTTAATAAATATGTTTTATTACTAACTTTTATTCAATTATTTTAAATATTTTTATTACTTTTGTGGTATTTTCAATAGTTTAGTAAATTATTTTTCTAAATATATGATATGAATTAATAGGATTAAAGAATTTTTCTTTTAAATAATATTTTCAAGTATTTGAACCTATTTAAATTAATAATTGAGCCTAGTTGAGATGACAAAAATAAGTCATTCTGGGTTAGTTTAGAAAAAAATATGAGTTGTACAAACATAACAATAATGAACAAATATTAAAGAATAAATTAATGATTGTTTAAATTTGTTAATTATTTTTAATCAAATGGTACCTCGATTAATTTTAACTATTCTATTAAAAAATGAGAAGCAGATATGCAATATATTCAGTAATAATTTAAAATACAGTAATATTGCTGGGTCTATTTCAAAAAGCATGATTGTTTCCCTATATTTTGTACAAGTTATATAATTATTACTTTACAGTATTTGTACACTTGTATTGTATGTCTATTTTGTTACTTTGGACTCATTTATTGATTTTATTCCCAATTGAATGAAGTAATAATCAATTTTTCACTTCGAATCTGTTTTATTTTCCCACAATTGCCACAAATTTGTCAGAAAATATATTAATTTTTTGTAACAATAGTTTATTAATGTATAGAAAGAATATTATGAGTAAACAAATAGATTTGTTTCAAATGATTTGTAAAGTACTATTAGTTACGATCAACAACTGTTAAGATAATCGTTGTGTTTAATGCCAAGGCTATGATTGAAACGGCTATTATGACTCTATAATTGCAATTAAAACGAAAACTTGTGAATAGAGAGCACTTTTGATTGGATGCACTTATTTGTTACCGAATTTGTGCGATTGAGTCGTTTGATTGCGATAATGTCGATAATGTCATATAAGAGATAAGCAGTTGATTTCAGTTGTTTTCTCTTATCATAAAATATAAATTTTAGTTAACTTTTGCGATGTTTATAATCAGAGAGACTCTCAACTCATACAAAGTTATATTTGATGTGAAACTATCGTTCTTTTGTCTGAAGCCGTTCTTATCTGAAAGCACTAAAACTGTAAACTGTTTTTGATTCGCTCTAATCTTTAATCAATAATCCAAGTCATGTATATTCGCTATTTAATGAAAAACAATGATAATGTCAATACTAAAAGACCTGTGTATTCATACCACTGCTCCGAGTGCTCGAAATGCTTAAAACAATGATAACTGTGTTATCCAAAACGTTTTGAGAGCTCTTTAAGATTTGTCGTTTCGCTCGTTTGATGCTATACCGACTCTAATCTAAACCAGGGCGACGACACAGATTAGGAACTGGGCTTCTCATAGTCCCAGTGCTCACAGTCGCTGCTCACCAACACAGCCAACACAGAACCACTCAATCCAACAGTTTTGGAACTCACTTTCGACAAATATCACTCTTACAGACTTCAATCGCATTTCTTTGACAATACGAGTGCCGCTAATCCTCTAAACTCTAATCGTCACTAAATATTCGCTTCCATAGTATCCGAAATGTATTTTTGGAAAATTGATTTCAAAACATATTTCACTTTAATTTAAATATCTTTGTATTTATAAGTGTTTTCTCTATAACTTATGATTCATAACTTCTACAGTAATTTCAAATATAATATATTTATGTTTTAAATTGATTTAAAATTTATTCTTTAAATTAAACATTTCTATTAAAATAGTCTACAATTCAATTGAATTAAACGATTGAATCTAAATATTTATGTTTTCTTTTTGTTTATAATAAAAAAAATCTTTTTGAAGTAAATTAATTGATCACAAGATATAAGAAGAGGGAGTGGAGGAGTGGATGAATGAGAGAGAAACGAGGAAATCATAAAACACTTGAACTCAATTCATATATAAATGTTTGTTTAGATGAAAACTGTTGAACAAGAAGTCAAAGGAGAAGAAACTCGGCTTCAAAAGCATTGATTATCCAATTAAAACAACTGTTTATTTGAAGATTTAAGAGTTTAAGTGAAAGATTAACTTAATTTCTTGCACTCAATAAATGCTCTAAATTCTAGTGTTTCATCCTATCCTTGAGTCCAGTCCTTCACAGCAGACAATTAATGGCTTTTGGCTACAGATTATATGCCATAGTTTTGTCTCTTTAGATCTTCAGGAATGTTAACGTTTACGGTGACGGCGGAGGATCTCGGCCTCCAGGCCTCACTTTATACTACAGTATACTTGTGCACCCGTTCCCTCAAGAGTATATTGGCGCCGGCCATCTGGAACCTCATGGCTTAAATGAAACCCAATCTTAGATTCTCCCTCCTCTCTCTCTCTCTCTCTCTCTCTCTATCTCTCTCTCTCTCGCCGTTATTCACACGAATACTGTTTATATATAACTTTTAAACAAACTATTCTGTACTGTAAGTGCAATAGTTATTTGAATCTCTGCACAACATCTCTAATGATAAAACATTTATTCGATGGCATCCATACACACATTTAAAGCTAACATTTATTATAGCTGTATATAGAGTTTGGAGAGAGAAAGTGTCAGATAAGTGATGCTCAATAAGTGCTTAACTGTTAAATTTAAATCTATATTTCTGTCTTCTCGTTAACAAAATATTTGGTGCCAAACAAAGCTAAGGATGCAAAACATTTTATGTCTAATGATCTAAACAGAGGCGGTTCTGCATGTCTTCAAATGTTTTACTCATACCAATCAAACTATATTTAAATCATATATATCTAAACAGAATTTATATCTTCAAACTTAAAACTAAGTATATATATATTTGCTATTGACAACACATATATTTGTTGCAGAATTGAAATAATTTAACCGATTTTATGACTGCAAACAACTGTTTTAACTACAACTCATAGATTTAGGGTAATTGCAGACAGACTTGAAATTAAGAGCGAATACATAACACATTCTAAATATTTCAGCTTTAAGTTTAACTTAATTTATATTCGCATTTATTTCCAACAAAAATCCCATTAAATTATTATTCCTATGAAAATATTTTTTTTTAACTTTTAAAAATTTGTTAATTGTTTATTGATTTGTGAGTATTTAAGTTTTTATTTGAAATAATTAAATATTAATGTCTTTACAACTTATTTATAAAACCTTTTCTTGTGAGAATAAAAACTGTATTATAAAGATTGACAATTAAATTATTAAATAAATCATTAAACAATAGTAATGTTAATAAATATCAACAAAACAATTTATTTTATAGTAATTATTTTGAATCCGATTTTCTAACTGTGAACCTAATTTAAAAGTTTTGTGTTTTAGATAACTGTGTTTTGATCAAATTTTACAATAATTTATATAATTTGCACTAATCTCAAACTCTATTCCAAATAGGATTAACCTTCTAAAGGAAACACTATGGAAGAAATTTTTGATTGGATTTGATAACAAAACATTACTCGTGTAATCCATAGATAACAAAAGCATTATATCTAATATCACGCAATTAGATCCAACCCAATTGGAAAACAACAAAAGATTTTTCTTGAATTGTTAAGGGTTGTATTCCTCTTTCTAATCCTCTTTTAGAGTCGTCGAGTTTGGACAGTTCTGACATACAGTCAACAACTAAATGCTAAGAAGGCTTTCTAGAGGTGAGGGATGTCTTCAAATGGCTTACAATAAGTTTTACCTCTACAATTTTAATGAATTATGATCCAGGCTAAAATACTACATTTTTCTGGTTAAAACTGATTTTGGTAAAGATTTTAAACACTTTTCTGAACATTTAAGGAAATAATGTTTCTGAAACCCAAATTTATGGAAAGGCAAAACATATTATAGGTATGATATTTTGAAAAGGTAGGCCATACACTTTTTGTCCCCCTAATGGTTTCCTCTCATAAACAGTCATTACACTGAATCAAATGAAAAATGTAGTTAAAATAATAGGACCTATTGAACAAAGGACTTGAATGTGAGGGTATCATCGCTGGGGACAGAAAGGTAACACTTAATCTTAATGTCAGGGCTGATGGTGTGATGAACTTATGTCATACATTAGTGCTGTAAAGTTAGATCCGTTGTGTTGGTTCAGGTTGTGTCGCGTAAGGGATAATGTGATGGTCTCTGAAATGACACTTTCCAACACTACAAGCATTTGGCAAAGTATTACAACATTGTATTTACTGTATATGATTGTCATATAATGAACGAAAATCTCTGGGTTTGACATTATAGGGATAGATATCAGTTGATTATTAGTGATAAGTTTGTTAGACTGTGCTATCGATACACCAGAGACACGAAGGGAATAGAGATCTTATTTCTAATTTGACCTCTACCTACTCTTATATAATGCACACAAACAGATGGGAAGCTGTGCTCTATGGAAATGCTGTTATGCTGTCTAATACATTGAGTCAGTGTTGGTCTCACGAGAATATCATATAAAGCCATACTTAATATTGACACCGAATGTTACTCAACGACTGCATTAACCATTTATAGACCACGAGAGGCGCTTAAATTTACATTACATACACATTACCGAAATGACGCTTTCAAACAATTTTTTGCGCTATGTTTTGTCCCTTTTTTATATTTAGAGCCCATAATTCTGTACAAATTTTTTGGCTACTATTTCAAGGATGTGCTAAATGTTTAAAGTAAGAGCTCTTGTTTGCTGTATATTGTGGCAAATCTCTTGTTGAACATGACAATCAACTCTAAGGTAATGCTACTGTTCTCGAAGATCAACAACTAATGATGATTTATGTTTTATTGCATCACTTTAGCCAAGTCTTGATTCCCATTTCGGGTTTTGTTTCATTTTTACTCTTATCTTAAATAAAATGATTTGTGAATTGAAGTGAATTGTAGTGCAATCAAAGTCAGACTAAAAGAATATTAGTTTTGTTTTGTTCTCTCCCTTATATGCCTTCTGTACCTTCTGTGCATTCTCTGCCGACTCGTAAAAACTCATAAAATATACTTATTTTAACGATTTATAAGTTTGAGCTAAAACTGTTGAAAACATAATGTTATATACCTTTCCATAATATTAAAGTTTAACTTAAATAACATTTATTGCTTTATCACAATTTTTTCAATTCTAAATATTATAAAACTTTTTAAAATTATTGACAAATGATTTGTCGATTAAAGAGAAATAAATTAACAAAATTCTAAGACAAAATATAACACCAAACCAGAATCGACACCATTATTAATAAGATTTAAGTAACAGCTCACTAATGAATTCGATTCTCAGTTGGTGTATAATTTTTTCATATACTGTGTTTGATACAGGTTATTTCAAATAATGTATTATTTCCTAATACAACAAACTAAATACTCGTTTCTTCAAAAGAGGAATTCAATGTAGAAAGGAGTTTTTTTTAACTATTTATATTTAATAATATCCCCTTAAAAGTCAAATCAAATCTTTCATGTTTTAAGTTTCTTAACTATTTCTAAAAGATTTTGAATTTTATAACCTTGATGCTATTCATAACTATTCCTCTCATGTTCATATATGACTATAATGAAATGTAAATATAGTTAACCAAATAAATATCTCAAATCTGAAAAATGTCCAAACTATATAGACAGGCCTTGTTATAAAAAACTTTTTATTCAAATAAAATAAACTTTGAAATGAAATTAGAAATATTAGTATAAAAGTAGAAAACTTATTAGAAAACTTTGTTGTTATTTATTATTAGAGTTTAACCAAATATGAGATTAGTTTTATTGGAAATTATAAGTTCATAAACTTAGTATATATAGTATAAGAGGA
Source organism: Liacarus xylariae (assembly GCA_034693365.1). NCBI lineage: Eukaryota > Metazoa > Arthropoda > Arachnida > Sarcoptiformes > Liacaridae > Liacarus > Liacarus xylariae. Next base: position 8,007 of record JAQFXN010002171.1, read on the forward strand.
TATAAAATCAATATATTTTTTGTATATCTAATTAATTTATTGATATTAAGGGCTATTTTAAGTCTAATCGAAAATAACAATAATTTTGAATTGATTTTTTAGAATTTTCAGACAAAACAGAAATCACCCATAACTATATAAAAATTTCTTGATAGTCATAAAGCTGTTGTAAAATATTACTAATGCACAGTCTTCCAGATTTTATTTTATACAGTGAAATGCTTTATTCTCACTCATTAGCTTTGAGTTTTTATATTTGATTTAATTTTTACCGAAATATTAACATTAATATCAAATAATTCAAAATACAAACTCTGATACAATGACTTTCTATGAGTGACTCGACTAGAATTAAAATTGATATTTTGTCTATCGGTCACTCATTAATCAAATATAAAAACTCAAAGCCAATGAGCAAGAATCAAAAATTTCACTGTATAAAATAAAATCTGGAAGAGTGTATGTGTTTGTGGCTGATGTACAATTTCTCCCAATTATGGTTATAAGTTATAACCAAAAATTAGTATTAATATGCTTTATGGGGTGAAGAGAAATCTCTGTTTGAAATTTCACTATTTCTCAACAGATAATTGTATTAAGTTAATAATAGTTAGCATTATAGAGAAAATTCTTAACTATAATGATTTGAAAAAATTATTCATAAATATAATTATTCAAGTTAGAGATAAAGAGAAACTAAAAAGTTTATTTTTTTAAATAAATCGATATAAATTCATATTAAGGGATTAAAATTAATAGGATATTAGTAATAATATAATTGAATATCTGACTAATATCAGAGAGATATCTGACTGAAGCGCGGGCAGTTCAACATGAGCATATAAATAATAATTTTGATTATATCCAAATCACATTCAAATTAAAAGTATCACACATGATAGTAGTTTCAATATGGCCACTATCATGTTAATTTTAATTTTTGAAATTATTAATTTGAATAATGAGATGTGGATATAATGCATGGGATGCAAAGACGTGTATCACTCTATAATTCATTATAATACATTCTTATAGCATAATTATAGGACAATTTACAAAAATAAAAATATGAGCGTTCGCTTAATTTGTGAAATCTATTTACGACTAAGTATGCAAATTTCTAAATCAATGGATTTATTTCACGATCATGTTGTAGCATATTTTGTAGACATAGATCGATTTTAGTAGACTAGGAGACATGACACTAATTGTGGTCGCCTGCGTGTGCAGCCTTTACATTCACTTCCATATATCAAAGATGTGAATGATATTGAACATTAATTTTGGCCAATATATTGAATTGAATGCAAAGGTGATTGATGACTTAAAATATGAGAGAAACATCTATTCATACATCACTGTTTGAAATCTAGTCATTTTGATTTTGATTAAAAACATTATTACTGAATAATATATGGGATTGAATGTAAAGGTGGCACATGCGGCCACTTTTGAATTTCCAAAACTTTATATGTGACCGACAGTCAAATATCAATAATAAATAAAAAATGATTTATTCACAGAATTACGTTATAAAAAAATTATTATTTCTATTAATTTTATATTGATACTAAGCTTACGGTAACTGATTAATAAAAGAAACTTACATAAAGCGAAACACTAACGATTAAACCTTGTTTCTAGAATTAAAATTCATCAAAATCATGTGACACAACTCTTGTACTACTCTGGTATCAATAAAGTCGCAATTCTCTCTGGAAACAAACATTTAAATCATCAAAATAAAAATTTCCAACTTATTAGTATTTACTGATATAGTAAAGACAGTTTAAAACATTAAAGATGAATAAGGAGTAAACAGTATAATAGGTTTAGAAATGAATAAAATTCATTATTTTTAAAATTCATGAAAGTTGAAATATTATTTTCAAGACATCATAATTGCTAATTCATATTTCACTCATTTACTCTTTCACTCTTATATTCACACATTACTTGAACTAAATTAATTTCAAAATCATTTTGCTTTTTATTCTTTGATATGATTATTAATCAATGATTAATAAAGATTTTTATACAGTAAGACCTGTATTAAATTGTGAGTTTTGATGTAAAAGTTGAATTAATTTTAGGTGCCATTTGTTTAACGCCTCGATAGCATCATATTTGCCTAAATATTGTTTCAAATATTTTAATTCGAATTATAATTGTTTATCATATGTTTTATTTACTATTGATACAGTCTTCCAGAATTTAAAGAGGACACCATATACATCCTTTCTCAATTGTCTATATATTTATAATCAATAATTTTTATTTTTCAATAATTTTTTAATATAGTACTTAAGGTTCGATTAATTAGTTCTATGCTTTTAAGATTACGATTCATTAATATTGTATACTTTGTATATTTCATATTTATAGACAAAAGTACTCAATATTAATGAATCGTAATCCTAAAAAGAACAGAACTAATCAAACGACTGAACCTTAAATACTATATTAAAAAATTATTGAGAAATAAAACATTGATTATAAGCAGTGATTGCCTTTACGCCTGTCTTCATCACATGACATGCAGAGGGTACAATATCTTGTATTATAATTGTACGATTAGGTGTACAACTCATTTAAGTGACGGATTCTAATGTTGAAAATATCGTCTGTTTTGGAAAATAATTGCTTTCAATCCTATATTAAAAGGAAGTTTCTTTCAATAAATTTAATTAAATAATATGTCTTTAATTAATTATATTAACGAATTAAATCATAATAAAACAATATTTCATTTCAAATAATAAAAAACGAAAATTATGTTTTAATAGAAATTATGTTCAATTGACCCAACGGCCAGAAGAATAGCGTTTTCCGTTCTTGTGTTGTGTCTTTCAATCGTCACTTTGGAACTACTATGGCCAGTTTAGTGATGTTAAGTGGTAGTGTGCGGACGATAAGGCAGCGAAAAGGCTTCTTATGTCTGCTAACCAGCCACAAGAGGACCTTTCGGCCTTTGCCAATCTGTTATCGAATGTGTGTGGTCTGTTCGATCGCCTAGGGACTAGCTCTTTAGTGTTAATTGGTAGCGACTGGCCAATGGCTCCTACAGTAGTCTATGCTAGTCAACTCTAAGGTGAACTGATTCTGTCCAATTAGTCTGTCTTTGCCAACTGTTGTTGTGTCTTCGTGTCTTATAAATATAGAGCTTAAGGCTCTATACTGTGTAAAATATTCGAAATGGACTAACCTGTTTACTTTGGTCTTTGGAGTTGGCTCTGCTTTTGTTCTCGGGCGCTCTTCAGTGATGTTGAGGATCTCCTGTTCCAGCCGATTACTTCGATAAAATCGTATTCGTCTTCGCCCAACCGTCTTTAGTTGACCCCCGAATGTGTAGGCACGCTGGTCTACGTTGTGATGAGCACGGGGAAATTCCTGGTGTCTCGTCCTTAGTTGTCTTTAACAGGTCTCTTCCTCTCGTCCGGCGGAACTCTTCAGGATCTCCTCTGCTATGGTAACTCTGTGTACTAAAATACTCAATAACTCTTAGATTAATTTGTATGCTTAAAATATCTGTTACTTTATTTATCGATAATTATCTTAAGTCTAGTACTACAAATAAGTGTGAATAAAGAAATCTAACACCTTGATCCGACAGAGTGCTCTTTGGTCATCAAAAGATAATGGCTCAACTAGTAATTCTTAAGAGAGCACGGCAATACCAAGCCCGAAGGCACAAGCAATTCTCGTTCTAATTTTCTGTACTTCACCTCATCACCTCGGATCGTGTTAGAGCGCAAGCCTCGAGTCGACTCATAGCAATCTAGGTTACACTTTGCTTTGCAGCAGTTATTACATCTAATATCAAAATGTATTCTAAAACACGCACTGCTATATACAGTGGTTATTCAGTATAGCGTAAGGAGTATTTTTAAGTTCGCACTGCTATATACAGTGACGTATATAGTATTCTTAATTACTCAATGCTATATACCGTTGTTGATTCTGAGTATTCGCGAATACGCATTGCTATATAGCATTGCGTTATGATCTTAGTAAGCTATTACTAAATATGAACCTACATTTTACGGAATTCAGTATTCAGTTTCTATTACTACATGTATTAGCATGTGGTATCGGGCAAAACGGTTAACGGTCCTCCTGGCATTCGGAGGCCTTTGTCAACTTCTTGATTACATGGAGTGCCGATCCAACATGCCCTGGCCTATTCATAGATCTGGCCACACATTAGCTCTGAATAAGTTAACACAGGGTTACGACTAGTAAACATTACTGCGAATATCTATTATTGCTCTCTAACTGGTATAAGCGATATAGTAGATGAATAAGTGTGATAAATGGTAGGGATTAGATTAGGGTTGTAATATATAAAATATATTACATTATAATGTAGCCCTACACTTATATGGTTTTGTATGAAGCAATGTATTAAATATAGTACTACTAAAGCATATATTTTATACATTGCTAAATATAAAACCATATAAGTATAGAATTATATTATATTGTATCCGTTATTCTTCTGGCCGTTGGGTCAGTTGCTTTCATTTTCCCAATCTATTGATTTGAAATTTTATATCACTATTGCTGAAGACATAATTTTGCCATCCACACAAATATGCGCACATGTGCACTAATACTATTGCAAGACATGTGTAAACTCACAGCCTGATTATAAGTATTTGGACAACTGAGAAAAGGCCGTATATGGTTTCGTCTTTAGATTCTAGAAGACTGTATATAATGATGTCTATTTTGTGATTGGTCAATTATCATTAGATTGTTTTACTGTTTCCAGATATTGATTCGGTATTCAATTCAATAGATTCCCAGACATAATGAACGAGAATAGTATAAACGAGCTGGATGATGATATTCTTGTTTTCAAAGTCAATTTCAGAAATTTTCCATTTGAAAATCCGTCAGATGTAAGTCATTTATTTATTAATCCTTCATGTCACATTGAAATCACATTATTTGTAATTCTGGCTTTTTTATATTCTATATAATAAATTGGAAACAATAATATTTAATTAATATTTGGTTACACATTAATCAGTTGATAGAATAGATAGATAATAATCATAAAACCAAAAACATTTTTGAGGTTTTTCTAGTCTAGAATAATTAAAACAAGAATATTAGTTTATTCAGTATATTTATTCAGTTTATTCAGTTTATTCATTCAGTTTATTCATTCAGTTTATTCTGTTTATTCTGTTTATTCTGTTTATTCTGTTTATTCTGTTTATTCTGTTTATTCTGTTTATTCTGTTTATTCTGTTTA
>JAQFXN010002172.1:0-13269 GCA_034693365.1 Liacarus xylariae
CTCGATCCCAGTGTTTCACAATCTGTGCGATCTCTTGAGGAGTGAGCGGTACTGTCTGTGGTCGGGGACCACAATATTAAAATGAATTCAAAATTATTTTCGAAACTTAGATTTTGTGCTCAAAATAGTCTAATTTCTATTTGTTTATGTATTTGAGTCCAAGTTTTTAACATAACATTTGGCTTCAATTCAAAAGAAAATTAATAATAAAATTTCGATTACCACCTATTGCTATGTCACCTATCAATTCAGATTCCTCACTATAATCAGTGTCCTATTCATTGCAAATGTTTGATTGTATAGCCTAACTGTTAGACTCCAACATAGAAGTAGCCAGGGTCGACCGAATCAGGTGCTATAAGTGGGATCATTTCGAGACAATTTTCTCAACTCATGGGGTCTACAAAATTCCAAAATAGAAAAAGTGCAAAGGGTAAAAACAAAAATTTTATCTATATCTATTTAAAAGCCAAGGAGGGGTATTTAGAATATCTCAAATTCAAGGGGGACATTTAGTCTATACTCCCTTTGCCATCTCTGCTCTGCTCTAACATATACCTAGCGTTTTTCCTGCGCCCAAAACGCAAGGGCGCCTGCAGTTGCTCTAACAACCAAACAAGAGCAACTAGCAATCTAATGGCTAATTTATTAATTCAAAGTACGTCAAACAAAATTGGGCTTGTGATTGGTTAGGGCTCCTGGGCACAGGGGCGTTTTGGGCGCAGCCGCCAGGCGTTTATTCTCAGGGCACCCATTTCACCAAATGCTACATATGCTATATGCTCAATTCATAGCAGACGGGGACATTGACCAGGGTGATTCACCTTAAACATATCTTAGATACTTTATTGCATTTATTTTAATAATAATTCGTCACAAATCAAGAGCTTTTATATTTTTCAATATTCAGTCGAGAAATATAGAAATTCTATAAAATTATTTCGCCTATACTTCCCATCATTTTATTGTAATTCAATTATTGTATAACAAAACGTAATGTTTGAACATTTTATGACAGATTTAGCACTCATTTCAATGACAGTCAATGGAAATGCAGTACTTTATTCATAGAGTACGACATCGACTGGTTTTTCACACCAGGAATTAATAGAATACGATTGAAGGACCGGTAGGTTTTGGTGGAGTGCTTTGGAGAGGAGAGACAGCCGAGAGAGCAGTGAGTGGACTGAGAGTCTGTTGCGTTGTCTCCATATCTGACAAATACAAAAGTGGCGCTCAATTATGCCATTTGTTTGTATGCATTATAGGGTTTGACTTCTCAGCCAATCATTGCTTGAATGACATGAAATAATAGGCTTTAGTAATACAGAGTCTGTAGTGCTATAGAGCTATGCTATTGAATAGAGTGAACGAAAAGCACTGCAAGTCTTGTATTAAAAGTATATTTAATTCATATTTCAATATATTTTTATTATAATTATTAAAATTTTAATTATTATAAATACAAATATAAATGTTTAGACAATTATAAGTGTTTTTACAGAAATATTACTTAATTTTAACTTAATTTACGTTTAGTTGAATTGAATTTTGATTGAAATCAATGCAAAAACAGTTGATATTGTGTTTCAGTGTTTTGTTTTGTATTCACTAAGTCTTGAGTTTTGTTATTGTTGTCTGTCGTGACTCACAGTCTGTCCTCAACTCGACTCTAACCGTCATTTCCGTCACTCCTGTTTGGCACTGCTGTCCATCGCATGTCTGTCCCCTAATTGGGGATAACCTATGTGTCAGTCATTGGGCGAATAGTGAGTAAACACTCAAAAGCGGTGACCGTTTCGGACAGAAAGACCACAAACGAAAGTCAAAGTCAAACCGGTCTGACCTCTGGCCACGACTTGGATTTATGCGATCAAAGAAAGGTCATCGAAGACATCAATAGAGATATCAGTAATATTACGATTAAAGACACCATTAGAGAGAGGAAAGAGAGCTTCGATCACAACAACACTAATACTTCGGACACCTCTGAAGACAATAATAAAAGCGCACAAACTATTGAGAGCACAAACAAAAACAATAAAAGCCTCAAAACTATTGTCAACGACTGTTGCGGTGATCAACCATTGGCTCCAATTGTGACAAAACACTCGAATCAAACCGAAGACGATATGAATGACGTGACACAGAATGACAAACACAACCCACAGTTGAGACACAACAACGACACACAACAGACCGACGAAGAGATGATGGACACAGCCATCGATGAGAACAACACTATTAAAACAGACGGTATTCCACGCAAAGGGCACTTCTCTCTAAATACAAATTGAGATTTGAATTCGTTTTATAATTATTTTGTTTCTAAACTCAGATATAATAACGTCATTGAATATCGACGGCACAGATAAGCCGGGGTTTGTCTTCTCAGACAGACTCGGAGGCAAACCTCGCAAAACCCGTGACTTAAACTGGTCTAATGTTAAAGAACACGACGTCCGTATGTTGAACGGGGAGGCGACGAATCAGGAGGAGGCGATGGACGAGGAGGGTATGGGTTGGCAACACATGGTTTGCCTCTAATTTAATTGATTTTGTATTTATCGTTTTGCAGATGAGGCCCGATCTGAGGCCACATTCAGATACAAAATCGAAAACTTTAGTAAATTACGCGACACTACTCTAAGTCCCCCGACATTCGTGCGTAACCTTCCCTGGTATGAGACGTCCGGCGCTGACAAGCGCTTTGATTTATTTATTTATTTATTTTAACCATTGAATTATGTAATTACAGGAAGATAATGGCAATGCCCCGAACCAATCAGGCACACGACCGACAGCCCACTAAAAGTCTGGGTTTTTTTCTTCAGTGTAACGGAGAGTCCGATTCAACGTATGTATTATTATTACAATTGAGTTGTTTTTAGAAATTGATTTGAATCTATGATTCCTATACTCAGCACCTGGTCTTGTAATGCGACCGCAGAACTAAAAATTATTTCTCAAAAAGAAGGCGTAGAGAATATATCCCGGAGTAAGAGCTAAAACATTTTAATTGTTTCAAGAGTTTTATATAATTTTGGTTTTGTTTTCCAGAAATTCAACACATTTTTTACAGTAAAGAAAACGATTGGGGTTTTAGTCATTTTTTGGGTTGGAATGTATGTGCCATTCGATTGTATTACATATGTGTTATGTTTAATGAATTAACAAAATTTTTAGGATATATTGGACACAGAAAAGGGTCACATCAAAGATGACGCTATAATTTTAGAGGTCTGGGTCTCTGCCGACGCACCCCATGGCGTCAGGTCTGTCCTCTTGTAGTGGTTTATATTTGAATCTGTGCTTTAATCCAATTTAATCTAACAGTTGGGACTCTAAGAAGCACACGGGGTATGTGGGTCTCAAGAATCAGGGCGCGACCTGTTATATGAATTCATTACTGCAGACATTGTTTTTCACAAATCAGTTGCGAAAAGCTGTTTATCAAATGCCCACTGAAAGTGACGACTCGTCCAAAAGTGTTGCGCTCGCACTCCAGCGAGTCTTCTATGAATTGCAGTTTTCAGACAAACCGGTCGGCACTAAAAAATTGACCAAATCTTTCGGTTGGGAGACATTGGATTCCTTTATGCAACACGACGTACAGGAGTTGTGTCGCGTATTACTCGACAATATGGAGAGCAAAATGAAGGGCACGTGCGTTGAGGGCACTATTCCCCGACTATTCGAAGGAAAAATGATCGTAAGTTCACAGCAATTGAGCGTTTGTTTCTCATTCAATAACTAATGCATTCAATCGATTGGAGCAGTCATTCATCCGTTGCAAACATGTGGACTGTTCTTCGTCTCGAATCGAACCCTTTTATGACATTCAACTCAACGTTAAGGGAAAGAAAAATATATACGAGTCGTTCAAAGACTATATAGCAGTGGAGTCGTTGGAGGGGGAGAACAAGTACGACGCGGGAGACTTCGGACTACAGGAGGCCGAAAAGGGAATTACATTCGATTCGTTCCCTCCGGTGCTTCACTTACACCTCTTGCGCTTTCAATACGACCCGTTGACCGACACTAACGTCAAAATCAATGATAGGTTTGAGTTTCCGGAAAAACTGAATTTAGAGGAATTCCTTCAAAAGCCAGAGAGCACTCCCGCCAACTATACTCTGCACGCGGTGTTAGTCCACTCCGGGGACAATCACGGCGGACATTATGTTGTATTTATTAACCCAAAAGGGGACGGGAAATGGTGTAAATTCGATGACGACGTGGTCTCGCGCTGTACTAAATTGGAAGCGATTGACCACAACTTTGGAGGAAATGACGAAGAGGTGACTGTAAAGCACTGCACCAATGCTTATATGTTGGTCTATATCAGAGACAGTGTTATCAGTGAGTCTTGAAATGAAGTTTTGTTTTCGAATTTTAGTTTTACTCATATTTTCAGATGAAGTCCTCCAAACCGTTACTGAAGATGACATACCGGAACAACTCATCGAACGATTACAAGAAGAGAAACGTCAGGAAGCGCTGAGACGTAAAGAGCGAAACGAAGCGCATCTGTTTATGAATATTAATGTCTTCACTGAAGACTCCTTTATGGGTCACAAAGGGAACGATCTCTACGACACAGAGAAAGCTATTTATAAAGTGTTTAAAGTGAGAAAACAGTCGACTCTTAAGGAAGCGCTTGAAATAATTGCCGAACAAATGAAATATCCTTTGAATGCAATGAGGATTTGGCCCATCATTTCCAGAGCCAATGAAACGCTGAGGCCTTCGAGTCTAGACTTCGACGCCGATTGCAATCGACAAATCACTGAAGTATGTGAGGGACAGAACCCCTGGAATGTATTCCTAGAATTGACTGAACCCGACTCTGATCTCCAGAGTTTGCCGAATGTCGACAAAGAGAGTGAGTTTTGATGACTTCTTTTCGATAATTTATGTTAAATTAAATTGTTTTGAATTTATTTGAATCTCAGACGACGTCCTCCTGTTCTTCAAGTTATACGACCCTAAAAACAGTTTTATAAGTTATTGCGGACATTCACACCTTCCCTGTGCCGCAAAAACTAGAGATATTCTACCAATTCTGAACAAAAAGGCCGGATATCCAGCCGATACACCTCTGGAGTTGTATGAAGTGAGTCATTGAAAACATGTTTTGTTGGCCTTTAATAGAGTGAATGTCTGACCCAATAGGAAGTGAAGCCAAATATGGTCGAACGCATTGAGGACTTGGAGGCGCCGCTCAATAAAGTGTTGGACGAACTAATGGACGGCGACATTATTGTGTTCCAAAGAGCGGACTTGAATTTGGGACCGGAATGTGAATTACCAAATGTTAAGGAATACTTTAAAGACCTGTTCTTCAGAGTTGAGGTGACGTTCTGTGATAAGACAAACCCAACGGATCCGGGCTTTACAATGGAGTTATCACTCAAAATGAATTACGAACAGATCGCTAATGCAGTCGCACAGAGGCTCGGCACAGATCCTTATCTGATTCAGTTTTTCAAGAATCAAAGGTATTGTTTAACTAATTTTTACTGATGTAAACCAAATCATTACATAAGACTAAACATTTAAAAAATTATTACTTTAATCGACACAAAAGTGGCTGAACTGAACAAGTCTTGAGGGCATTCGTCGATAGTTTATAGGGGTTTGGGAGGGATATTCCTAAATAACAGAATTAGATTACTTTAGCAATAATTCAAAAGATGAGCTATTTTTACAAAATATTCCGATTTTTTTGGAGAAAATCACAATTTCTCAAAAGCTTATTTATTTGAGGAGAGGGGGACCCAAATTGCGCTTTAGGTTTAGTAATTAACTTTTTTTACTACAAGATATTGAGGGCTGAGGTCCTTCTCCTGCATTTGTTGTTTCCTAGTTTATACTATCAATCACAGAGCACAGGCACTCTTCTTCAATCCCAAATAAGTTATCCTTTAATTACAATTTTACACTAATATTGCAATGAATTTAAACAATAATGAGTGTATAACTCAATGACAGCTATCGCGACGGTCCGGCCGGTCCTCTCCGGTGCAACTATGACGGAACACTCAAAGATATATTAATATTCTATAAACCACGTCAGCCAAAGAAGATTTACTATCAACAGGTAATTAACAGTTTATTACTTTCGATAATAACTTCACAAAACAAAAGCTCATTAAATGAATTTAATATAAGAAAAGAATTTCTAATGAATTGAATGCAAAATATATTTAAAAGTCTGAACAGTATTTTGATGTTAATTAGAAATTTGTTTACGCATTAAATACTTGAGTTAAGGATTTGTAGACTACTTTCTAATATTGAGCTAATTATTTGCTATATATTCCACTGAACCATAACTAATTTATAAATTGAAATAACAATATAATTTGGCCCTTAATCTACTCTGCGTATAATTTAAACCACTGGCTAAGGGCTAATGTAACTTACAATTATTTTATTAAATCAAATATGTTCAATCAATTTTTATCAAAGTTTGTCCATTAATGTCTTTATATATGCACTAATTTTTTATATATATTTAATGGTTTTTTTAGTGGAATCATTTATTTATTCTCATATTTTTATCGATTTTTTTCACCAAATATTCATATTTTATTGTGTTTATAGTCAACCCTTTATATAATGAAACTCAAATCCAATTATATAACGTTTCAAGTTAAAACTTTTAATATATATATACAAAATATACAAATAAAATAAATATTTTATCGATTGATAGCTAACGATCAGAATTAATGAACTCGAAAACAAGAAACCATTCAAATGTGTTTGGGTTAACTCAAAGCTCAAAGAAGAGGTATATTTAATGAGTGAATACTTGAATTGATTACAAGTGTTTGTAATAAATATTGAAATTTATAGAAAGAGTTGCAGTTATACCCAAACAAGAGCGGAACGGTTCACGACCTGATAGAAGAGGCCAAAAAGCAGATCGATGTGAACGAGGACTGGTCGGGGAAACTACGTCTGCTTGAGGTGACCTCTTATAAAATACATCAAATACTTCCGGAGGACATACTTCTCGAATGTCTCAATCCTTCCGGAAGTAAAACCTATAGAATAGAGGAAACGCCTAAAGACGAGTTGAGACTAGAGTCGGGAGAGTTCTTAGTGCCAGTGGCGCACTTCCATAAAGAGGCATATCAGACGTTTGGAGTGCCCTTTTTGCTCAAAATAAAGCACGTGAGTAGTCAGACATACCTCCACTCCAATCGCCAGTTGCTATTCATTCAATCTATTGATTAACTGTTTATTTGTTTAAACCAATAGAAAGAGCCTTTCGCTAACGTTAAGGACAGGATTCAGAAGAAGTTAGATATTCCGGACAAAGAGTTCGAAAAAGTAAGACTTTGGCCACAATTGCAAACTCATTGATTGTATTTGTATTAATGTGTGTTTGAATTGCAGTATAAGTTCGCTTTAGTGACCGCCGGAAGGATTCAATACATTAATGAAGAGAACGAATACCTTATCAATAAAGAAGACTTTCACGTCCACACCATTAGTAAGTGTACACTCACTATAGACTGAATAGAGTTTGTCTGAACACAGTTTGTATTGTATTACAGGTCCACTTCAGGCCAGTTCACCGCCTAAGCCGTGGTTAGGTTTGGAACACATAAACAAAGCCCCGAAGCGCTCGCGTTATAACTATTTAGAGAAAGCCATTAAAATTCATAACTAATTATAAGAGTTGTGTAGAGTTGGCCTCTATTTGTGCAAAAACTCTTTATATTCGATATATATATATATATTGTCCACAAAAATACAAAGAATGACATAAAACGGATTAAAAAATAATTTGAAAAATAACTAAAATATAGAGCTTTTGCTATAAATATAGACAATAATATTCTCTTCTATTCATTAATTAGAGATTAACTTATTATATAAATTATAAACTAATTATAATTTAATTCAAAATGTTTTGTTGCGTCAAATCCCAAACGAAGAGACAGTATTGAACTCAACCCTACCTTTGCTTTCATGTTGTAAATAACGTAAGACCTGGTGTTCGGACTTTCAATACTTGTGTAATTCGTTCGATACCTGTCTTCAAAGACGGATACGTTTTCTCAACAATTTTTAATTTAAAACTTTTTTAATATACAAAAAGAAAAACAGATTTACGGGAATTTAATTTAGTTTAACGAATGATTTTAAAAATATTCAATTTTTTGTAATCCGATTAATATCTTAAAAACACATTTCGAGACTTATTATAAAGAAATAATTATTTGATGAGTAAAAGCAAAATATAATTTGTATATAATTTGCTATTATTTTCGAATGTAATTAAATGCTTAATAAAACAAATTTAAACAAAATCTATTTTTCATTCTTATTTGTTCGAAACAGTAATGCCTAAGAGGAGGGTTACCCCCAATTGTAAACAGTCCACAAACTCGCCCTCCGTTACCCCTCTTTAGATAATTTAATGTAAATTCTGTAAAATTATTCGCAAATTATGTAAAACCAGATATGACTACAGCATGTTTGCCGTGGAGGGGAGGGGAGGGGAGGGGATCAAACTGAGGGATGTAATACACAATTTCGGGAATTTTTAGTCCACTGCGTTTGGACTCACAAAAACTCCTCGGTTTTCATAAACAAGGTTTTAGACGAGTACCCCCTCTGGCCATCTCTGATGTAAAACTGAATACTTTTATCATAAGCCCAGACCAACTCAGGTGATTTGCAAATACCTCTTTATCTGTGATCATAACAATAGTCAAAGACATAAAGGCATTACTGAACCCAACAATCATTAATGAAATATTGAAATTAAAGAAAACATTTGTAAAGAGATTTGATTTTTGAAATAAAATACAAAACAAAACTGAAATCATTTATAGAAATAAAGTGAAGATATGTTTATTGGTTAACCCTATCTGAGGCTATAATCCATTGGATGTCTTGTCCACTATTTTGAGTCCCAGTGTTTGCATAACTTGTTTTGAATCATATATTTTGAATTCATTTTCTGCCATCGATTTAATGGCTTTCGTCTGGAAATGTCTGAAACCCTTTACCAACAAATCGGTTCTCATTTGAGTGTTGACTGAGTTTTGAGTGAATCTATCGTTGGATACGATGTTTGCCATCGTTTGCAGCAATTCATACAATAATTGTTTACAATTTTCTTTTGTCCGCAAATAATATGAATTGAATTCATCGACAGTTTTGTCGGAAACCAAAAACCGATAGAAATATAATTTAATTAATTCTTCGTTTTTAATGATTTCATTGATTTTGGGCTCGAATTCAAGCAATGATTTCAAATCATTTAATAAATCGTTTTTATCGGAAATCAGTTTCTGTTGAAAGCATTGCATTTGAATATCAAATAATTGTTTACTCTTTTCATCGCTTTCTTTCATTAAATCAATTAATTTATAAAAATTTGTCATTTTATTCAATCAAATGAATAACAATTTGTACACAAAATTCAAAAACTGTTGCATTCATTCAGTGAACGCCTCAACACTTTAGGGGTTTTTATTGCATTACAAACGCTATGAATATTTTGTCGCTAAACCAAAAATTATAGATTTATAGTTTTGAACAGAGCTTTGATCACAGCCTTACCCGCCAGTAGAGGCCATGACTGAAGAGCATTCCTCTTGAAACTACACATACTATAACTTATGGCATAAATTAGTTCTGTTTCGGTAGTGAGTGTCAAAAGGAATGCTCTTCAGTCATGGCCTCTACTGGCGGGCAAGTCTGTGATTAGCTCTGGTTTTAACATGCTTAAATAAATATATGGAAATAGAGTTCTAAATTAGAAAATTTAATTTCAAATATAAATTTTTACAATTGGAAATAATTTTATAATTATTAGAGAAATAAGTCGAACCAAAATCATAAGAATCATAACTTAACAAATAATTATCAATAAAGCAAGCATTAGCCTTGTAAGGTCTACCTTCGCTTGGCCTTTGCCTTTTGGGTTATCGCTACGGCGATAAGGGGTGTAAATGGGGTGAATTGGGGTTAGTGTTAGTATAGGGTTTTGCTAAGCATGCTATCGCTTAGACGGGGATAGTATACCCTACCCTCAAGTGTTGGTTCCGGGGGAACCCGCACTGACTTCCGGGAGCACGCGGTCGCTTCCTGGGGATTGAAGTCACTTACCCTTGGAACCAGGTGTCGTTCCTAACCGTAATTCCTTCCGATCGATGGTGGTGGCCTTCCACACTACCACCGGCGATGACTCGTCGCTCCTCTGGGCCCAGCTGTCGGTACAGGATTACTCGGAGTCGGCCTTCGAAGGAGGACTAGCTGTCGTTCGCTTCGATAAGATGTCGCCGGGAATAGGTCCGCCAAGAAACACAAACGTCTTTATTTAAGAATACACAACCAAAAGATAACTATAATAATCACTTATGAGATACAGAGTCTTGTTCTTATATACTCTTTATGAGTATATGCGCAGAACAGTTAATGGAATAATATATATATTAATTATGACATTTGAATAGCAATGAATAAATGAGAAGTACATTTATAATCATAAGTGAATAATTAATAATAATGATTAATAATAAGTGACTTAAGGTCAACAACAATATCCACTGGAAGGAGAGTACCGGTCCGGTGGGTAGTCATAGGAGGTCCGTAGGAACACCTTACAACATTAGTCAATCTAAGATTCACTTTGAAAATTCCTACACATATATAATATTATTGAGAGTTTAGTTGGAGTTTAAAATAGTCTTATTATTTGAGTTAAATTTTCCTATAAATAACATATTTCTTATAAAATTATTGAAATTGTGGATAAAGTTTAACATGTGATATAAAAATGTTAATGCTTGCTTTAGAGTATAAAAAATCATCCAGAGTAGGTTTGAAACTAGTTTCGGATTATCTTAAAGTAAGCTGTAATCTTGGATTAAAAGCAAAATTTTACTTAAAACAATGATTAAACTGAACTAAAGTATAACTATTAATATTATTGTGAAATGAAAGTTATTAATATTTGGGGAAAAAGTATATTTGACCAATCTGTCTGTGCAAATACACGTTTCGATTAAATCCGATCAAAATATATGATCAAATCATGTATTTTACCGATACATGATTTGATCGAAACATGTATTTGACCGAAACATGTATTTGACCGAAATGTGACTTGAAAGAAACATGATTTGACCGAACATGTATTTGACCGAAACATGTATTTGACCGAAACATGTATTTGACCGAAATGTGAATTGACGGAGACATGATTTGACCGAAACATGTATTTTACCGAAACATGTATTTGACCGAAACATGTATTTGATCGAAACATGTATTTGACCGAAATGTGACTTGAAAGAAACATGATTTGACCGAACATGTATTTGACCGAAACATATATTTGACCGAAACATGTATTTGACCGAAATGTGAATTGACGGAGACATGATTTGACCGAAACATATATTTGACCGAAATGTGAATTGACAGAAACATAATTGAACGAAATGTGATTTGACAGAAACGTGACTTGACCGAAACATGTATTTAACCGAACATGTATTTGACCGATATGTGACTTGACAGAAACATGATTTGACCGAAACATGTATTTGACCGAAACATGTATCTGAACGAAACATATATTTTACCGATATGTGACTTGACAGAAACATAAATTGACCGAAACATGTATTTGACCGAAATGTGAATTGACAGAAACATGATTTGACCGAAACATGTATTTGACCGAAATGTGAATTGACAGAAACATGATTTGACCGAAAAGTGACTTGACAGAAACGTGATTTGACCGAAATATGTATTTGACCGGAACATGTATTTGATCGCAATGTGACTTTACAGAAACAAGATTTGATCGAAACATGTATTTGACCCAAACATGTATTTGACCCAAACATGTATTTAACCGAACATGTATTTGACCGATATGTGACTTGACAGAAACATGATTTTACCGAAACATGTATTTGATCGAAATATTAATTGACAGAAACATGTATTTGACCGAAACATGTCATTGATCGAAACATGTCATTGACCGAAACATGTATTTGAACGAATTTG
Source organism: Liacarus xylariae (assembly GCA_034693365.1). Taxonomy (NCBI): domain Eukaryota; kingdom Metazoa; phylum Arthropoda; class Arachnida; order Sarcoptiformes; family Liacaridae; genus Liacarus; species Liacarus xylariae. The sequence continues at coordinate 12,058 of JAQFXN010002172.1, forward strand.
ACTTAACAGAAATATGATTTGACCGAAATATGTATTTGACCGAAACATGTATTTGACAGAAATGTGACTTGACAGAAACATAATTTGACCGAAACATGTGTTTGACCGAAACATGTATTTGACCGCAATATGACTTGACAGGAACATGATTTGACCGAAACATGTATTTGACCGAAATGTGAATTGAGAGAACCGTGATTTGACCGAAACATGTATTTGACCGGAACATGTATTTGACCGCAATATGACTTGACAGGAACATGATTTGACCGAAACATGTATTTGACCGAAACATGAATTTGACCGAAATGTGAATTGACAGAAACGTGACATGACCGAAACATGTATTTGACCGATATGTGAATTGACGGAGACATGATTTGACCGAAACATGATTTGACCGAAACATGATTTGACCGAAACATGTATTTGACCGAAATGTGACTTGACAGAAACATGATTTGACCGATACATGTATTTGACCGAAATGTGAATTGACAGAAACATGATTGAACGAAATGTGACTTGACAGAATCGTGATTTGACCGAAATATGTATTTAACCGAACATGTATTTGACCGATATGTGACTTGACAGAGACATGATTTGATCGAAATATGAATTTGACCGAAATGTGACTTGACAGAAACATGATTTGATCGATACATGTATTTGACCGAAATGTGAATTGACAGAAACATGATTGAACGAAATGTGACTTTACTGAAACGCGACTTGACCGAAATATGTATTTAACCGAACATGTATTTGACCGATATGTGACTTGACAGAAATATGTATTTAACCGAACATGTATTTGACCAATATGTGACTTCACAGAAACATGATTTGACCGAAACATGTATTTGACCGAAATGTGAATTGACAGAAACATGATTGAACGAAATGTGACTTGACAGAAACGTGACTTGACCGAAACATGTATTTGACCGAAACATGTCATTGACCGAAACATGTCATTGACCGAAACATGTATTTGACCGAAAAATGTATTTGACCGAATTTGACTTAACAGAAATATGATTTGACCGAAATATGTATTTGATCGAAACATGTATTTGACAGAAATGTGACTTGACATAAACATAATTTGACCGAAACATGTGTTTGACCAAAACATGATTTGACCGAAACATGTATTTGACCGAAATGTGACTTGACAGAAACATGATTTGACCGATACATGTATTT
>JAQFXN010002173.1:0-13265 GCA_034693365.1 Liacarus xylariae
TTATTTTCTATTATCATGTTGCATTTTACTACGGAATCTATATCATGTTAATTTCAGATGTAATTTATTCAATCAAACTAATTTTTGAAAACCGATGTCCGGACACCGATTTTGAAATCGGTGTCCTTTTAGTCACAGCCTTTATAATCTTCTAATGATTTTATTAATCGCATATTATTTATCCAAGCATTCCTTATCTTTGCATAGCTAAATTATTCATTTCATCTTCTTATAAAATTTTAGATATTTATTATTGTAATAAAAATAGAAATATTTTATCCTGATAAAAATGTCGTTATCTATCCAAACATATATTTCACCTAGATTATGCTAAAGTTATTAGGAGACCTATACTTAATTTCTGGTATATTGTTTTAACAATTGAGAATTTATATATGATTAAATTTATACCCCAGTCTTCTATCTTGAGCATTCAACATTTTCCCTTTTATGAATTTATTGATATTCGCACAATTATTACTACATTAAGGATTAATTTTTTGAATTTAAGAATTTTCTTTTAACATAAAAAATATTTAATTATTCATAAATCAAATGATAATTTAGTCTAATGAGAGAATATTATGTTCAGTAGACAAAAGAATTTTATGTTTATATAACAATAATATAAAACATTTTAAGGCAGAAAATAATAGATAAAAAAAATTTCATTTGAATTTTACTACAATTGAACGCAAACTTTATTCTTTATGATTGAATAATAAATAGATTTTTGGGTTTTGTAGAGATTTTTAGAGTCGTTTAAACGAAAGTTTATTTCTATTATATCATTCAAGTAATGGAATTAACGATGAGAACAAATGAGATGAGAAATGGAGAATAAGGGAGAGACAGGACAGCTATAATCACTAATTATCAAGAAAGAATAATTCAATTTCATAAAAAAAATATTTCCATAATTATAATATTAACAAAAAAACTCATTAATAAAGAAATTGATTATATTTTAATGAAATTAATGCTCATATAAAATATGCTCTGATAATGATTATTAACCAAGGTAATGTATTTTCGAATTCTTTAAACCAACGATAATTTGCTCATTTAAGAAGACAACACAATTAGAAATAATTATAAACAATTATTTATGAAACTAATCTGAACAAATAATATTTTTCTCATTAGAATCCTTTTCTGTATAGTAAAAGATCAATATTTGAGAAATTCATCCATCAAATCCGAATGGACCTGTACTAGTTATAGGAATTAAGCTATAACCTTAGATTTTACAATTAAAACGATGTTAAATGTGCCGCAATTTTTCAGAAATCCCTTTAATTTCTATCGACAGTACAAATAATTATGGAAGCCAGGCACTTGTTTTCATTTATTCATTCTTTATTTAAGAAATATACCAATTTGTTTCGGTTTTTAATTAAATAAATTAAATATAACTTCAGGGAAACTTAAAGAATTTTATATACTGTAGTACAGACAAGGAATAAAGTCAATGAAATTATTCAAATAATTAATCGGATTAAAAACTTAGAAAAAATTATATCAGTTTTTGCATCAATAAATACTTTTATTGAAAATATTTTTTTTTTTGACACAATTATTAATTATTAAAACTAATCTAAAACTTTACAAACATAACCTTTAAATCAATCATTTACTAAACAATAGTCAATTAATTGTTTTAAAGCCATTATTGATTTTTAAATTCAGTTATAAACTGATATTCTCATTGTTTTATTTCACACCAACTGATATAATAAAGTGAATTAATTGATATATTTAGAGATTAATGTCAATTGATTTGAAATGTTATTTTACATCAAATCATAACAGAATCTAAAAATTAATTATTAAAATATACTCATTTTGTTTTGTTTTGATTATTAAGAATTTGTAAAGATTTTTAGATAGTGTTCAACATATAAGTTGATTTGAAAACAGATATAAAACATCAAAAATGATAAAGAAGTTTAGCAAAATCATGTATTCAGGATCAAACATGGAATTGATTGCTTGACTGTGCATCCAACATTATCAAATAAGTTAATATTATTTGATAACAAGTTTCAAAATTGATATAATCGTGTCAACAAGAATAAGAGATAAATTGAAACCTCTCTTTCTATATTTTAAAAATGTTAATATTAATAAAAATTTAATAACTATTTCTTATATTAATATTTACCTAAACCTGAGAGAAAGCAACATAAATATATAAGGAATAAGAAATATATTCCTTTCGGTTCAGTAATACAGAACAAAATAAGTTTCATCAATGCTTTTAAGAAAATCAGATTTTCACAGTGGCATCGAAAAAGACTAGCAGTAAGTGCAGGGATCGCAAGGCTTAATCCTTTAGGCAGAGGGTAGGGGTAAGATTCAAAGAGGTATACCGGGTAAGATACTTACATCTGTTGAAAGTTTGTTCATATGCGCAAAATATTTTGAGCAATCATTTTAGGTCTACAGAGTTTTATCGATGGAAATCACAGCTTTAGTAATATCTTTTTAACTCCGCTTTCGAAGAAAAGGAGTATATAGATTCGTTTGCACCCCACAGCCATCTGGTTATTTTTTATTTCTATAGTTTTAAAATGAGAGGAAAGGTATTGCAAGCGGAGATATATATATTAATGGTCATTCTTGTTTAATTTTATTTTTGTGTTTCCTAACCCAAAGTTTGCGATCACTATCAGAACTTCTATCATCTATTGTCCAAACTTAATATTTTGTTTTAACGACAAAATTTACTCTTAAACAGAATAAATATATAGAACATAGTTTATGAACAGCAGATATAATGCTACTGTGTTGACGATAGGAAGTTTTAACAAATTTTGTGTTAGGAAACACAAAAATAAAAATCAGGAAAGGCCCTATTATAAATGGGATTTCTATTGATAAAACTGTAAATATTTCACAATTAAATAGAAAACTGGTATTTAATTGAAATTTGATCAACTTTGTTTGAATACACCCCTATATTGGAGAAATTCTTGAGCTAACCTATAGATATAAAACATATTAATAAAATGGTATTTTGTCAACACAATCCTTGGCCACTCCTGACTGAAAAGAAGTAATACACAGAAGTCAAAAGTATGTGCTGTAATCAAAATAATTGATAAAAAGCAGTTCCGCAAGTCTTTTATTATTAACATATTTTTCTTTTCTTTTTTTTATGCCATTTGTCCGACTATTTTCAAGAGTAAAAGATTATTTTCATTTTGACATTGATTTACAGTCAGTATTACTACTATTATATTATTTTCTATTACCAAAAGTGAATTTTTCTTCATTTTTTCCATTTGTCAAACAAGAAAAGAACTGTAGACTTATTCTGCTTGGATTAACTTGAATATGCCCTGTTTAAAATATAATATTCTAACAAAAAATATAAAACATTTGAATGAATAATAGAATTATAGTATTTGTTCAATAATCCTGAATTCAAACATCAAAAGTCTCCAGAGATTTATGATTCATTCAAATTATGTCATTTTCTGTAATAATATAGAGATTGTTATTGTTAGTTATGCTGCAGTGTATATAAAAAAAATCATGTTTTATGTTGTTTATACCCAAATATATGACTCTCCTGTATGAATGTTAGTTTTATTACATTTAATAACTTTACTTTTTATGTGTGGGCGGAACGGAATGGCTCTGATCACTGTTCACTGTAGAGACTGAAGTTTCTGCACTAAATCAAATAGTGAAACAGATTATATTTTTTTTCATCAAGAAAGAATTATAACTATTCAATTATTGATATCCAAGTTGTCCCATTGTGCCAGGTAATATCACAGTACCAGTAACTGTATATCTATATTCTAACTTGTAATTAAATGGAACTTGGAAGTAAAATCAAAAGAGAATTTAATATATTATTTTAAACATTCAGTAGTAAAGCAGCTAAACAGCAGTGCAACAGTATGTGTACTGACCACTACACCTGTGTCCAATTTGTTGTTTCTTACAACTACAACAATGTAATTCAACTCCAAACATAAGATATTATAGCTTAAGATTGATTCAATTGCACTCATAATCTGTTCTCAATTGGCTTCACATTTATTGGAAAAAGGGAGCTGTGCTACTGCTTATGGTAGTAGAGGCTAAAATACTACATTAGCCCGTATTGAAATCTGATTAGTTTATTCCTTTTTAAAAAAATGACTTCGACTTATTTCTAATCATATTTTTTTCTAATGCTTTTAGTAAAGCAGAGCTTATGATCAGTACTAAACTCATCTATTAATGAATATAAAAAATATAAATTCAAAATTAATAATTATTCCCATCCGGGTGATGTAGATAAATAGTATTGCTAATTTTTTACTCAAATACTGTATGCTCTTAACTAAATTGGTAAAAACAAACATGTAATCGAAGATAACACAGAGAAAGTTCAGTGCGATTTCTGTTATAAAATATTTATATTTATTCGACAAAACAATGGGATTTAAGTTGAAAGAAATGTTTGCCATAAATATATAAAAAACGAATAAAAATAACTAATAAAAGAAGGTGTGGACAGAGAATATAGAACTCTATTGACAATATAAATCATTGATGAGCAGGACAGGATGATTTATAGTGTTTTCCATTGTGGGCATTAACTTCAATCTCTTAAAACGAAGACAGAGCTAAGGATAAGCAATTGGGAATTGAAGAAAATTAATATCGATCTAGAATAACAATTCTCCTTGAAGAGTTACCTGGCGAATTTTGGGTTAACCCAACTTTGAATAACTATAAAAAATGTCAAGTTATGTAAAATTTTGTAAAAATTTCAGAAACATTTTATTTAATGAATAAATATTTTTAATTCTGTTGAAATTGAATTGAATTTATTGTTCTTTATAGACGCTGTCTATACAACTGAAGCTCATTTCCAATGAGAGCGTCGCAACAATACATTAATAAATTAAAATAATAACAAATAATTAAATGTTGAATTTATAATTCGGAATTCGGAGAAAGAATATGTGTTTGTGAATTTTCAAAGTAGACTCTCAACATAAAGTCTACAAGTAATTGACATAAACTATACTAGTATTTGAATGTTTCTTCAATTAAACATGCGTAGTTCCGAGTCTGATTTGAAAATTCACAAACACATATCTCAAATATTATTAAATTGTTTAAAATTTTATGAATTAGGAATATACCCCTTTTGGCCAATAGGCCAAAACCGCTCATTTGGTGAAGTAATAGTTACCCATGGCTCTACTTCTAAACACTGGTCATATATTAAAACAAACAGCACATTTAAGATTTTTTTTAGAAACGAAATTGATCATTTCAAAAGTATATTCAAAAGATTTAACATTAAAGTTACAATTCTTTTCATTTAAAGGTAGGCCAGATATAGTATATATTAGGCTATATCTAGCCTACCTTTAAATGAAAAAAATTGTACTTGTTATTCTAAATACAAAATATTGCAAATTAGCCATTCTTTCGATTTACTGAAAACAATAGGTTTGTATTTAACAAAGAATATTAGAATTTTCCAGAATTTACTTTAAGTTCATTATTATTCTAACATCACATGAAAGCAATGGTAGAAAAAAAGTTTTGAACAATTATTTCCAATAAAATTCTAAAATGTTATCAGAATTTAGCCCCTCCCCTGTCTGTCCGTTGTTTCACTCAATTCCTGATTCTTGAGTCGAAACAGGTGTAAATTTTTATGCTATAAGAAAATGAGTGTCCATCACATTGTACTACAAAGACATACATAGATTGCACGTTCATTGCACTCTCATTCTTGAATCTGTTGTTATTAAGACTTTTCTTTTATGATTGTTAACCATTAGGTTGTGCTTGAATGGAGTCAAATAAAATAACACAATACAACATAGCTTTTAATAGTGAAAGTATAGGAATATACATAACTCTGTAGCACTTGTAAAGTAAAGACTAAAGTGATTAATGTTTTTATAACTTTTATTTTTTGAGCACTTTTTATATATTCTGGATCATTAAAGAGCATCAATAATAAGCTTAATTTGTCTCTATTTTTCATAATCGTTAAAAAATCATTGGGCGTTGACATACATTTTAAAACTTTTTATACAATTGTTAATTTTAATAGTTATTTTAAGATCATTACTGTATAGGCATTCAGAAAAGTAGAGTTGAATTTTTTGTTAACTTCTATACCATAACTCTTTAACACAGGCCTTACTGTACAGAAATCATTACTAACAAGAATTTAAAATCGAGTAATGGTGTGTTTTCCCCTATGATCTTAAAAATCTCCAAATGCAATGAATGGCTTTGTTATAGAAAAACGTCTAACATATAAGTGGAGAATTTATCAACTAAATTATATAGCAGTTGTAGTATATGTCGATAGATATGCTATATAGTTGCTTGTCGTTTAATTGTCCACACATATAGTAAATTTAGTATTTCTGAAATTATAAGTTGATTGATTTAGTATAAATTAAAGGTATTAAGAGGTTAGTTTAATAGATTTTATATAATCAGGAACTATTAACTAAAGTGATATTAAGGGTTAATTAATAATATCTCATTATCAAACCATTGAAAAATAGTTTTTATTAAACCTATTTTACCGGTTTATAGTACCGCTTCCAGACTTAGGGGCCAAACGATTCACAATTTTAGGACCATTTTAATGGAAATTTATTGTAACTATAAATAACTATTTAAGTCCTTAATAACTATTTGAGTGTTAAATAACAATTGAATAAATTTTATGTTATTTGTAGATAAAATTGATACAAACTACACTTAAATGCATTGGTAATACATTGACAAAAATTAAATCAATATTATGAATTATTGGAAAGATAAAATTTAGGACTAAATCCATGAGAAATGATAGTTTTCAAGTCATGTGTATATTTGGTATATAACCAAACATTTATTCTTTCTGGTGAAAAACAGTATTCATTCTGTAAATTCTCTGAATGTGAATCCATTGAAATTATTTGAATCCATTAAAAGCGTAAAAAAGTTTATTAAATTTTGCTTATTTTTTTCAACTTTTATCAAAATTATACTGAATTAATAAGAGTTTAGTTTTAGATGTTTGCATTGAGATTAAAAGAAAACAGAACGTAAAGTTTGGCAATAGCTTTGTGAGAAAACTCTGATTAACGCGTATATAAAATATTGCTCACAAAAATCATGTTAAAAAAGTTGAGATATGAGTACTCAATATGAATAGATATTTCAATTGAATTTCAGTCTACTTTCTGAGGGCTTTAAATTTATTAGTAAAATAGTAAATATTTTTACTGTCGATAGAAATAAAAGGGATTTCTGAAAAATTGCGGCACATTTAACATCGTCCGAATTATTTCTATTATAGGTATGATTTGAAAAGCTACAAACAATATTTATTGATTGCCATCCACGGATTTTCTAAAAACAGAACATATTCCTCATTAAATGAGAAATAAAACATTATTGATTAACAATATATGGACAAGTGATAACAGATTGTAACTGGTGTCCAATTTTAAATGATCCTTCACTGTAGGATAGCCTTCTCTTCCAAAAATCCAAGTTATATTTAGTTATAAAATAAATAAATAAAAAGTTTATTTTTTGTTTTTTTCTTCTCTCTCTTCCGAAACATCAAAAATGTTTAAACAATTTATAGACTCAAATAATTATAAATTTCCTAAAAAACAAAGTTTTTTTTCCTACACATAATTAGCCCTCTTTTTATATATAGCTATATGTAGTGAAAAAAAACAAGAGGAACGGGTGATTAGAATCTCCTTATCTTAAGTATAGATCAGTTCCTTTTTTGTTGTTATATTTATTATCTGTAAAATGGATTATAAAAGAACTTATGTTAAGAAATAAGTGACACATATTTTGTGTGCGCTTTTTGTTAATAGCGTTTTGAGAATAAATTATTATTTATTTAACCGAAAAGAAGAGATAAAAACTAAAATAACAATTAGTCTATAAATCTATGACTGAATTGAGAGGAAATATAAAGGACTGTGAGAGAGAGAGAGAGAGAGAGAGAGAGAGAGAGAGGAGAGAGAGAGAGAGAGAGAGAGAGAGAGATCACTTATCTATTCATCAATTTTTTTAATTTTCTTTTTTTCTGTTTCTCTCTCTCTCTTTCTCTTCACTGACACAGACATAGAGTTAAATAAATTAAATGTAATTCTCATAACATTTATATATATATTGTGTCGGCTTTTCTTTATCTCATCCAAATGTGTGTTCACACAATTGATAGCGCCTTTTGGGAAGAAGTAAAAAACATAAAACTATATTTTCCTTTATTTATTATTTGAGGTCAGTATAGTTTAATAGAGTCTTCGAGTTTGAGAGAGAAAAATAAGATTTAATTAAAAATTCAGATTAAATTTAAATCATTTCCTAAAAATTAAGCTAAGCATAATCCGAACCCACATGTGTTTAAATAATATAAGAACGTAAATTATCCAGGAAATCTGCTATGTTAAATATAAACATTGTAAATATTTAAAATTTTCATGCACATAAATTAGAGAAATGTTTCTATAAAGAGAATTGATTATCCATGTAATTTATCAGAAAAAGATTGACTAGCTCATAATAAAATGAAAAATTATTTTGAAATATTTAAAAATCGACTGTTTCTTATTCATCGTAGATTCCTTGAATTCATAACCATAAAATAAAGAGTAGCTAGAGGCCGTCTAACCTGAATCCATTAGCTATGTGCTTTTGCAAAATACCACTTCCCTTTAGCAGGTAAAATTTTTTTTCTTACATCATACCTTTTAATATTTTGGAATTTTGTATACCCTATTCCTGGTTGTTAAATTAATACACTCACTTTTACATCCTAACTTATAACCTACATAGAATTAATCTTGAAACTATTTATCTAATATTTAAAGTATATGTTCTCATGATACATATAAATCAAAATATTGCTGGTTAACAAATAATTTTTATAATGTTTGATTTATTATTTCGGGTTAAAATTATAGACTAAATCCTTTTAAATATTAGAAACCTAAATCATTTGGTAAATTTAGCCATTAAGAATGGACATGGACCATTGACCCGGGAAATTGTTTTTCAAATTCAACGAACCCTGACCCGCAAGCACACACGCACACACGCGTGCTCTCTAGTCTTTAATTCTTAAGAAATTATATAAAGTTATTAATAAATGTATATATTTTTACTGAACACAAAACAAAATCAGAACGAAGAAGAAATAAGAAAATAAAATAAGAAAAGATTGTTTTTTTTGAGTGGCTGTCGATAAAAGATTTTATGTAAAATTGTATTTTTTTATTATTAGTATTTTGCATGATGCGAATCATATTTTAATTTTTTTTTATTCAGGGCACATACAATCTTTCATATTTTAAAAGTTCCAGAGAAATGATTGATTCTTACTGATTAGATTTGAGATTTTATATTTGATTAATTTTTTACCGAAAGATTAACATTAATATCAAATAATTCAAAATCAAATATTTGATTCAATGACTTTCTATGAGTGACTAGACTTGAATTAAAATTGATATTTTGTCTATCGATCATTGATTAGTCAAATATAAAAACTCAGAGCTAATGAGTAAGAATAAAGCATTTCTCTGGAACTTTTAAAATCTGGAAGACTGTATCTCGTTATTAGAGATATAGAGAGAGATAAATACTTTAATAAATCAAAAAAAAATTTATTTATTTTTTTTGATGAATTATTATAATAATTATAATAATTTTATGAATCTCTTGAACCGATTATTAAATATCTTATTTTCTTTTCTTCTATCAGTTTTGCATAAATTTCTTTCAAAAAATAAAATAAAATAATAAAACAAAAAAAAATCTTATTTTTTTATTGAAGTTTTATATCTAAAAAATTTAGGGTTTATTTCACTCCCGTGTGTTAGTTATATGGATGGGATGGTCAATCACTATATGCATGACTCAAAATAAAAAACAAACATGTAATTTTTCAATCAAACCCGATTATAATACACTTATAATAGTAGAGCAGTAAAAAAAAGTATAAAGCTTAAATAATAAAATGCATTCATTGAGCGTAAAGTTTTTATTTCTCTTTCTCTCTCTCTCGAACTGAAAGTTTGAAAAAAACTACAGAATATTTTAATACAATTCTGTTGAGTAATTCTCCCCCTATTTTGCTCTTATATAACATGCATTGTTAGATCTGAAAAGTTAATTGTAGTGCAAAACTCTGCTTCAGCAGTGACTCTATTCTGCAGCCACTAATCTAACTCCTCTTGTCCTCTGGCAATGTGTGTGCATATACTCCACTGAACAAGAGTAGGGATAGCCAATTGGGGGTATAGCAAAAATACCCCCTCCCCTGTGATGAAGAAAAAAATAATTACCCCACCTCTAAAAATTTAGAGAAAACGGTGCCATAGGCGCTGTATTTTATGAATATTCTGTAAACTTTATAAAAATAATAGAATTTTGCCAAAATTTTATCAAATTTTCTTAAATACTTATAGAATTTGTCGAAATTCCGTTAAATTTTGTCATATTCTGTTAAATTTTTTGCAGAATTCGTTGAAATTCTATTAAATAAAGTCATTTTTAATTAAATCGTTCTTGGTGATTCACGTCTTGGTGAACCGTTATTTTTTAACCTATCAGTACCCTATACACCCCCTTGACTTTGAGTTCATTGGCCATCTCTAGAACAAAAGTGTAGAGGCTTTTTGAAATAAAATGTAAATTCCCTCCAATTTCTGGCTTTCAAATGCATTTTTCTGCCGATATTAGTGTGTCGTTCAAAAATGCATATCAATTATTTGGTTACAGTTAAACCTCTTTATTAGTGCGCAAATCTATATTTATATTACAGCATTATTAGTTATACCAACTACTATAGAGAAATAAGAGAATAGAGGAGAGAGAGAGAGAGAGAGAGAGAGAGATTTGATTAATTATATCTCTTATTCTCATTCTATAAAACAAATTGATTTCTAAATCAATTAATATCTCATTTTATATTAGAAAAACAGTTTTACTGCAACCAGCATCCTGTTCACGCATATATTTAAACAGGCACTTTCAGCAAAATTCATTCAGCTTTAAATTTTAAACTAGTGTTCAATAAACTCGAAAAGTTTGAATAGTCTGAGGAATTTCATAATAGGTTTACAATACGGAGAGTTCATTGTATAAAAACTACTCTTATTTAATGGATATAAGTTTATGACATTCTCTCTCTCTCTCTCTCTCTCTCTCTCTCTCTCTCTCCCCGCTTTCTCACTCCAATCTTCATATGGAAGGATGTCATTCACTCCCCAAACAATTGCAGTTCTCTTCCCCCACCAGACAAACACACTGCTAGTGGCAATCCCTCCCCCTCCCCCTCCTCGCTCTTAATCTAACAGCAACTCCAACTCTATTTTAGTTATGGCATATCAGACGATCGTCTGCTCCTAAACACATACACAACATATATATATATAGTCCAACAGCTGTACATTTGACAGACAAACTATAGTATAAAACACAGGAAAAAAATATAATAAACAGTACAACTTGTATGTGTGCGCTCTCTGAACGGAGAGGAGAGTGTAGTTGAAGTGAAAAAAAACGAAAGAGAGGACTAGTGTATCGGTCGGTGCGCTTGGAAATCAAGTTTTTAATTTTTCTCTCTCCGCTCTTATACAACAACTTCGATATAAAAAAAAGTTTGTCCTTTATATAGATATGTGTTAGTAGTTATCAAACGAGTGATACAATCGTTTGAGAAATAAAATAATATTTCTTTTAAGTTTTTATATAAATCTTAATATAAGTGTGTTTCTCATATATGTAGTCTAATTCTCTCCCTGTGCTGGTGTTGTGTGGAGTCAAACACACACACGCTTTTGCTCTCTCATACACTCCATTCACATATACACAACACACAAACACACGCCTCCTCCTCCTCTCTCCCAGTGCTCTCTATTTTTTTCTCTCTCTCCACACAATTCTCTGGTGTGTTATCTCATATAACCCATACATACAATTCGGTTGTGTATATGTGTGCTGTTGTTGTTGTATTGCAGTCATTAGGACTCTGGGTGTTTGGCTATTAACTTAACTATAAGAGCAAAAGAATTTCTCTACAATTTCTCACACACACACACACACAACAGCAGCAGCAGAACGTGGATAGCACTGGTAGTTGTTCTCTCCAATACTGAGAAATAGCATTTTTATTTGCGATATAACCTCTCTATCCATTCTCTACACTCCTCTCTCTCTCTCCTCCGCGAGACTGAAACGGCGAGTGATATTTGATGTGTTGGCTGTGTTTGTGTCGCGCGAAAAGTGCTGTGCCGTTCAATTTATATATATATCTGTCCAATACAACAGATTGAGTGGGACTGGAATAGAGAAACAGATAGTGTGTGTGTGTGCTATGCGTTGAGGACTGTATGTGAGAGACAGACAACTAATTTGAACCATTCCTTCGCCTGAAAATCGGTATCTGAAGTGTGTGTGTGAAAGCACTGTGCGATAGGAAACCGATATCTGTATTGAAAACTATACACTCGTTTTGTATGTAACAAAACAACAGACAAAACACTGCTCTGCGCTCTTGTCTGTGTGTTATACTACCAGTGCTATTCGGGCACACAGAGAGAGAGAGAGAGCACAGAGTATTTTACTCTTCTCTCTACTGTTTATTTGTTTGTGATTTTTGATTCTTCTTCTACTAACTCCTTCTGTACAATAAGGACAGGGAGTTCTCTCTATTTCTCTCATATATATATATATACAGAGTTACTATTCTTCGAAAATATATTGAGAAATAAAAACATTCTTCAACTTCACAGTAAAGGGTAAGAGATTTCTTGTGTTAAATAAGTTTGATTTTACTGATTTTTTTTCTCAGTTTAGATTTCTTTTTTTATTTTCTTATTTCAATTTTATAGGAAAGTAAGTATTGATTTAAACTGTACTGTAGTATAGTTGCTATGCTATTGAATCTCCCCTGTGTTCGTCTGTGAATAAGCAACAATACCCAGGGTTTTCACTAAAAATCACTTTATATTTTTCTACTTTATATATATAGTGTTAGAAAAGTGTTTTAAGTTTAAATCGTTTTCTCACAAAACTATTTCTACTTCTTATGTAAGAATTTTTTTTTGTTCACTTTTCTTACTTTTTATTTTACTTATAGTTTGTTTGAAAATTGATGTGAAGTCGGAAAGAGAGAAAATTTATTTTATGTTACATTTTCTTCTACTCCTCTCTCTCTCTCTCTCTCTCTCTCCGTTCTCTCTCTCTCCCTCCCTCCCTCC
>JAQFXN010002174.1:0-13260 GCA_034693365.1 Liacarus xylariae
TTGAATTGAATTGAATTTATTAATATTTTGAGACCCTGGTCACTCAGCTTAAGCTGATTTTCAGTGAGAGGGTCTTAAAAATGATTTATAAAATTAATTACCACATTTTTTGACTAAAAATAAATTTTTAATTATTTTAAAATCATTTTTTAAACATAATGAACATATTTTATACATCTTATTGATTAAATTAGGTCATTTTATTATTTTGGCGATTTGAATGTTTATTATAAAATTTTTGCGAAATGTATTTTTGCGAAATGTATATTTGCGAAATGTATTTTGGTGAATTGTAGCTAAACCAATTATATAGCATATATTAGCATTGAAGTCTATGGCTATATAACTCTTGCTAAGCTGCTGCACATGTATGGTCAAGACCCAGAACTCATTCAAAATTAAAGCATAACACAAGACCCAATTTAGATATTTAATTTAGTTTAAAATTAAATCAATAATAGAAATGGACAATGGAGGTATAGCCCAAATACTAACAGTCTCCGAAAAATGACTAAAATACTTCCCTGTGATAGAGAATTTTGAACCACTCCCTAGAAATTTTGAGAAAACGGCGCCGAAAGTGCCCATTTTGGAGAATTTCTTTGAAATACTATCAAAATTCTTCGAAAAATAACAGAATTTTGTAAAATTTTTGAGAAATTTGTGAAGATTTTATTAAATTCTTACAGATATCTTCAAAATTTAGCTGAATTGTGTAAAATTCTCTTATATTCTTGCAGAATGTCTTAATCATGTCAAATTCTGTTAAATTCTTGTAGGATTAATCGAAATTCTGTTAGATTTTTAATTATATTCTTCAAGAATTTGACGATTGCACCCTATACCCCTTGTGACTTTGATGCTCTTATCTGTACCCTATGCCTCTGACTTCGAGTTAAATGTGCATCCCTAATCAATACTTTATCATTAAAAAACATTTAAAATTGTTATAATCATCAAATGAGAGACTGAATATGAATTATTTGATATAATCCAAAAAGCAGACGAACTCGTAAATGTTACTCTGGTATAAATCGATTCATATACTATATTTCTATAAATTATATGACTATTATATTTATTATTCCAATTATATTTATTTTCTCAAAAGCTCATTCAAACCTATTGTTGAGCTTTTAGTTTATTGTTTAATACCTAATAATGTAATCTATATATAGTGAACAGAATAAACTAATTTTTTAAAGTGTTATAATTTCAAAATAATAATATAATGTAATGCAAATAATCTTTTGTTATGTAAATTAGATCAAAAAATGTCTTTTACAAAAATGCTTCAATATATTTTCTTATTTAGCAAGAGATTACTTTAAAAACTGTATTTTATATTCAAAAATAAAATAATGACATTATTATTATATTTATCATACAGTTAAGACAAATTTAAACTGGACACGATCTACAACTCGACTTCGAAGTTGACTGTTGAAGTTTGAATTGAATTAATTAAGATGACTAAACTTTAAATACTCAATACTGTATTAAAAGATTATTGAGAAGTAAAACTTTATTAATTGCTAATATATGGACAAGTGACCACAGGTTGTAGATCGTTTACAGTTTAAATTTGTCGTAACTGTACATTATGATACATGCTATTATTTTTTCCTATTGTTTTAAAAATATTCAGAAAATAGAAAACAAAATTTTTCTAAAAGAATATAATTATTTATTTGTGTCATTTATATTCTGCTCCTATAATATAAACTCCTATATGGTTCAAATGATATTTATGAGAACATATTTAGCACATTAATAGTTATTGAAATGAAATTCTAGTTTCGAATCACAAGTAATTTCAGTGCAGAATAATAATACTCTATTAACTTTCTACCACTATATCTATTAATACAGTATATAAATTACTGATTTCTATAGTTTTCATTACAAATCACTGCTTATCTATTGTTATACTCATTAATGAAAACCCAATAAAAATAATTATATCAGAAATCTCTGGCCATTCGTTTCTATAAATTTTAGTGCAATAATAATAAAATATAAATATTTAGTAATTGAATTGCATTGAAACACTTTAAAAATTTATATAAGTTCTGCGAAAAACATTTATTTATATATTCTCACATACAGTATAATCTATAATATATTCTAGATATTCTCTAAAGACTATTGAATTAATAATCAGGCAACGTTTTTTAAAATCAAAACAGTTTAATTAAAATAATCAAGCAATATTGCTTTTTAATCTATAGTTATATATTATATCATTTGACATTATCTCAATTGTTAATTCATTCAATTTGAATGTCTCGCACGACAACTGCTAAAAGAGTATATAAAAGGAATTTTCTACTAAAACTTAATTATTAGTAAAGAAAAAGATTTCAATTTAGATTAGATTTTTAGATGTGATTGAAGAACATATTTCTTTGCGTTTATATGTCTATTGCGTGATAAGATTTTATTTATACAATTGGATTCGGTATATATTCCAAAGCTGTGGTCGTTTTGAATCGACCAAAACATATATTTTCTCTATATATTCAAAGACATAGTGAGAGAAACAGATTTCTGTAAAATAGTGTTTCGACTCTTATATTCTGAGGTCATTTTGAATTCGTATCAAAACTGAAAGAAAATTCTATTTTGAACTTTGAAAATGACTTTTTCTGAGAAATACAAATATTCTTAAATAACTAGACTTTAAGTCTTTTTTCTTATTTATTTTATTGACTTAAAGAAAAACAAATATTTAGACTTTTATTGTTTGAGTACTTTTATAATTAAAATTTTATGTCTTTAGAATTTTTTTTTACAAACCCTAATACTTATGCTACTACTTATGTATTACAGATGTTTATTCCTGTGCTCTATGAATAATGACTGCTATAATGTCTGTATCCATGATAGCTATGAAAGAAAAGAGGAGTGGAGGTCTGTAGTAATCGTGAGTCTCATGTGTAGATTTGACACATCGAGACATTCTCACAGTAAATGACTCTATCAATGAAGAACTTCTAAAGATGTTCTGATAGGTCTTCTTCATAATAATTAACTGACATTGGATTCTATCTGCGTTTCTCATCTAGTTTTCTGAATCCCATAAAACCTAACCTAAAAGTACTGTGTATTCCATTACCAGTAATTGATATTTTATCTCAGATTCATTAATGAGAAGAAAACAAAAAGAAAATAAGAATTTTTTGAAAAAAAATAAAAAGATTTTATCCAATAAAGACATCAGAATATCGATGCCATTGGACTCATTCTGTCTTCCGTTAAATACCAAATGTTTGACAGATAGGAGTTATCAATTGAACCATAAATTGTTTGGAGTTTATATATGTTTTTGGTGTTATCAGAATTTTCCAGTAGTAAAGAGAGTTAGTTATAAAGTTAGGCTTAGAATTATGGATCAGTTTTAATATAATTTGTTTGCCATTCAATTGCTTTTTCCCTAACAGTTAAATAAACTGAAAGCAAAAATGTGTTTCAAAGTTTATTACAGCAATAGAACACTATTATTAGTAAATTTAAGACTTTAAAAAAATATGTTAAACATTTATTCCAATGAGAATATTTCATAAATACAATATTACTACAGTATTTTACAATTGAGAAAATTAAATTGTGTAATGATATTATTGAAATACTTTTTTCAAATTACTATTTCTATTTAAGAAAAATAAACGGAATATTTATATATTTTTAAAAAATTTAATTCGAAATATTTTATGTTTAAATAATTAAACAGGCATGTTAAGATAACCATTCTTTAATACATTTAAAGATACATCCTGTTTTTAGTGCACCTAATCATAACTTTCCCAATTGGCCATTATATGTTTCATATTCCACAAAATTGTTATTGCATATTTATATTATTTTGCTTATATCGGGAACAAAAAGGCTTTCAAAAGTTTATTTTAAAAGTACAGTATTAACAAGGTTTGACGAACAATTTACAGGCGTAGAACTGGAAAAGCTGTATAGTACATGTTGTTAAAAGATGTACTGCTAATTCTTGGTTCTGTACCTATAAATACTGCTACAGTACTTTGGCATGGGAAAGTATTAATAGAACATATTTCCAAAATAGTACTCTATGAATCATCAGACATCGCAATATGATTTATGATATGAGATATCAAGCTCTCGAGTCTCTTTTCCAGATATATAAGAGCGAAAATTTTTAAAGAATGTCTTTTGCAAATAGAAAATTGTTTAAATACATGCAAAATTGGAAAAACATTCTTTTCATACCTTTCATTTCTATAATATGGCATTCATGATAGTATTGAAGTACTGTTGGACTGTCAATAGGACTAAAAGATGAGCATGCAAGTCTAAAGTTGACTATTTGAAATTTTAGTTAGTGGAGCTGATTAGTTGACTGTCTGTCTCAGTTAAACAATTCAAAATATTTGGAAAATACAAAAACTGCATTTTTACATTTGATATTGCTTAAAAATAGAGAAGGAAAGTCCACAAATTGTATCTAATTGACGTCCGAGAATCGGTACATTATCAATTCTCAATGAGAAAAAAACAAGTTTGCTTTAGATTCTCTAAAATTCAGTAGAACTTTGCGAAATTTCATTAAAATATTCTCTAAAATGAATTCAACCTTGTTTGAAAAAATATCAAATGTTTAACTCAAATTAGGCTCTCTGACAGGAACCTTACTGGGTCTTGTCCTGGTGAAATCTTTTCCTGTCCTGTTTTCAATTATGAGACAAAGTATCATCCAGTCCTGTCTTTTTCCGTATCATAAAAATCATCACAAAAGTAAAACCCAAACACAAACATTAAATCATATTTTTGTTAACATTTATAAACAATGCTTGTAATTTAATTCATTCGATTTTAATAATTTAAAAGTTTAAATAACTTTACTGTTTATAAGCAGTAATGTTGAAAAACGCATATTTTTTAAATAACGCGGAATACTATTGATCCACCAGCAGAGGCCATCACTGAACAACATTCCCTATGAAGCTCCACATACCATAACTTAAGGCATAAATTAGTTCTGTTTCTTTAGTCTAGTTTCATATTGAATGTTATTTAGTGATTGCCTCTACTGGTGGCTCAATAATGTTCAGCGCTATTTAAAAATATGCGAGAAAAGTGCGGAAATCTACATAGCTGTTTATAAGTTATATTAAATATTAAAGACATACAAATATTTCCATTTAAATCTTTAAAAGTCTGCTCTCTATTATAGCTGAGAGACTTTATGAATTTTTCAGATTTACTCCATTGTTGTCCTGTTCTGGTAATTTTTACAAATATCTTTAATTGTCTTGATCTTTTCCTGCACCAGACTGGACACGAGACAAGCCAGGAAACAAGACGAAATTTATGTAGTTTAATCAAATCCTTTCTTATAAAAGCTTTTCAAGAAATATATACTTTCAAAAACTGATTAATATGAAAATTTGGTTTAAGTATATTCTTTAAAGGATACAAAGCTGTATTACTGGTGGTGAACCTCCTGCACATCACTACAGACCAACTCAGCCATAATTTATTCAATACATCTATTTATCAAAAAGACTAACACTTAAACTATATTTTATATCACATAAAAAGTAGTACAAAAGCAAAGGCAGTCATGAATCTGAAGCTTAAGTTTCCATTTCCTTCTCGCAGTTTGCTTTCTTCTGTAGAGATAAGCCACTGATGTTTTGAGAGGTATTAATGGGTGCAAAAATTATTTACTACTGCTCTGCTGTTCACAACTGTCTTCCAATATTTCTCAGTCAAACACAATCTTTACCTATGATTGAAATCAATTTATTGCTCACTTCCAATGTCTGACATGACCTAAATTATTGGAATTACTTCTAAATTCTTTTAGTATCCCTTTGGCTTAATTTACACAAATTGATTCACAAAAATTCTGATTATTTTTGTTGGATATACTATACTATCAAAGGATAGGAAAGTCTAATTCAAAAAGATTGTTCGCTTCAGCTATTATTAAATCTAAATTCAGATTCTCTATTAGGACTGTATTTCAATTGGAAAATCAGTTTTGAACGACAGAATTCAATTCAAAGACAATAAATTCAAATTGATTCCGGTTAAAAGAATCAAGAATTTTGAGCCTAATTTATACTATAATTTGAAACTCTAGTGTTTTAATGGCAGTCCTTTTTTATTTTATATCGCATTGAATCAATAAATAAAATGTAGATTATCTAATGCTCAAAACAAAATAATAAAAGTTACACAAAATAGTAATCTGTGAAAAATATTATACAACGAAATAACTTTGTTTAGAGAATTCTTGAGACAAATTACTGCCAAAGCAGTAGCGATAGTAATGTTTGTTATATAATACAAACTACAAACAAAGGCCAAGTAATAAATGTATTACATGTTTTGTGTCAGTTGAAGTCGTATTATCTGAAAAGTAATTAAATGTTACCTTTACTGCCACTAACTTCTATAGAGTTTATGGATTCCTATAAGTGTGTTATTATAAGTGAAGCTAAATTTTGTTTCTATAGAAACTTAACATTTGAACGACACAACACAAATGGTTCTGAATTAATTTGTCGAATTTCAGATCCGCGATAAACTCAGTCCATTCTATCCAACGACTGGATTGGGAATATATCAAAACATTTAGACCAAGAATTTTTAAGTAAAATATGTAGTATTAAACCGGGATTTTTAAAAAGATATGTTTTTCTTAATTGTTCTGTTCATTAGTGAAAATTATTCTTTAAAAAAATAGTTGAAATTCTGTTAAATAACTTCGCATTCCATAGAATTCTGTAATAGACATAAAAGAGACCTCTTATTTATTTTCGGTATATTATATTTTTAAATCATTTTGAATATTGTATTTCAAATATATATTTTTTGAAATTTTACTGTAGTTTACCCGAAATTTGCTGAGCTTGGTCATCTCACATCTGCATGCCTGTTTCAGATTGCAATAAATTTTTATTACATATTCATTTCCCAGTCCTTTATTCAACGATTTGCAATTCGATGAAATATAATGTTTCTCAACAAACACATAAAGTTACGACTTATTTGGTATATGTGCTCTGCCATGAAGTACTATCACAATTATATTATACAACAACTGTCTAATGTCTGGCCTACTCTAGCGTTTATGTCTTTTTCATATCACGTACTCAAATGCCATTCAGAAATGATTACTATTGACTAATAAATTGAACCAAAAGGCAAACTAATTTCATATTTAGGCCATAAAAGTAAATTATATTTAATAATTTAAAAATTTCATTTAAACTCAGAATAAATTAAAAGTTTTAAAGTCTATAATTATAATAAAGTATTGTCCACTTTAAAGAATATCGCATAGAATCCAAACGCATATTGTTTTTGGGATTAAAATATATTATAAAAATGAAATGCTAAATATGCAATCATTTGTTCAAATTGGAATCCACCTGTGCTAGTTATAAGCATTTAGCTACACTGTAGCATAGTAATGAGCTCGATTTTGATTCCAACAAATTCCACAAATAATTATTGCAAAATAATGTTGACTTGAATTTGTATCTCCGCTTTCAAAGAAAAAGGAGTATATAGATTCGTTTGAACCTCTATGTGTCGCTTTCAATGCCCAAACAAATCGTTATCGAGAGTTTGGCCGAAGAGATGAAACTACTCAAGGATTTATCAAAAAATTTTCTAGTTATAGGCGATTTTAATATGAATATCAATGACCCTATTGGACAAACATTTTCGATAAGATTTTCAAACATTTGTTTGCAGTTTGTACTCCCCTTAAACAATCCATCAAATCACTTTGGGAATCAAATAGATCTTGCTTTTTCGACCAATCCCGTCAGGTTCGCTGATTATTACGAGTCTCTTATATCAGATTACAAAATCATACAAATGATTATTTAAATGACTTATTTTAGAGCTTCAATAAAAGAATTATTTTACATTGATTACGTTTATAATAGTATAATTATTTGAAACAATAGCAATAATAAGTGAAAATACCTATTTTTAGCTAATTTATCTTGTTGCAGTCTATGCTGCCTATGGTATGAGAGACTATCTTAATCCTATAGGATGGGAGCCTATAATAATCCTATGGGATGAGCACTTCAAATGTAAATGGAACCTATGATTATGGCATGGGATAGGAATCTATGATAATCTTAAGAGATAGAAACTTATAATAATCATCAGGGATGAAAGCTTTTAATTGAATGGGAACCTATGATAAACCTATAGGATAGGAACCTATAATAAATAAAATGCAGTGACAAATGTCGCCGAAGGCTACATTTTAACCACTTAAGATTTTTCAGGGAAAGCGGAGTTATAAATATTGATGGTCATTCTTGTTTTAAAAATTTTTATTATGCTTTACATCAAAAACAAATCAAACATTAGAGATGTAGTAAAAGAGATTTGTCAGAATCGGATTTAAAAGGATTTTCAGCAGAACTAATAATTATTGCGATTCACGGAATAATGAATAATTAGTTTTTCTTTATTTTAGGTCATCTATGACTTAATTTGATGAAGAATTCACTTTAATTTATTGAAAAGGTTTTGGCTTCAAATTTTGAATAAATGTGTATTATTTGACAATTTTTGAAATTAAAATTTATGCTTATTATTTGAACAAAAGATTAAAATTTAACTTTTGATTGAAATATTATTCGACCTTCGTTAGAGCAAAAAACTGCATTATTTTTATTTTTTCGTTTTATTCTATTTTTAATTATATAACCAAACATTAAACTTGAAAAGTATAGACTATGTACTATAGAACAGATATACACATGAATATTTTAACGCCACTGAAATTTTCAAAAAATTTGAAAGCTTTACTTATCCTAATTTCTATAAAACCATTAAAAGCATGCTATATTCATATAAATTGAGATTTTAACAATTTAATTATAGGATATGGGTATTCTTATCATAATTTAAAAAATTTAAGTAAACCATTGATCAAATGATTAAAAGACAATCAAATAGTGGTAAAACAAACCAGATTGATCAAAAATTACAATTGTTTCTATAACTAAATTACAATTTCAAGTTTTCAAATTCCGTCTTATACGTTAGGTCCGGCTTATCTCACAGAACTTAGGGTATTATTTAAGTTACATATTAGTGGCTTTAAGTGAACCGATGCTAACAAATCTATAATATTCTGTTTCTTTGAAAGCGGAGATGAAAAGTATATATTCGTTAAAATAGTAAAAATTAGAAAATAAATTAGTTTTAATTAAAAAATAAAAAATAAAACGAAATGTTATACAGTACATTATTGTATTGAATTTATTTTCAGGGTTTGATAGTTCAGGAATGTAATCAAAGATTATTATACAGTCGAGTGCTTTCTGACGCTGGACTCCGGTGTCATATTGTAGACCAAGTGTCAACTTAATGTTCGAACTGCCATAAAGTGATATAACTGTTATCACAATAACTAATGTCTATATCTTTTGTTTTATATCATTTCGAGTTTATAAGCAATTTGTACTTTATTGACAGCATTTCTTAATTCTTTATCGTTTTTCGATTAATCAAAACTATAATAATCTGTTGAATCAGTAATTCAATCATTTGAGGAAATAATGACCAAAAATATAATTAATTGATTACATATATTGATGTCAAGTAAGTTTTTAGTTTTTTATTATGAATTACAACAGACATCAGAACATTGAACACAGCATTCCATACAGTAATCCAAGCGATGCTTCAATAATACTGATGAATAGGACTGAAATAAATTATCAATAAATCCCTTCATAATTGAGTTCTGAAATGGAGAAACAATTTATAAGAATAATTTATAAAGAATATAGGGATTCAAACAAAAAACTAATTAAATTCTGTTATTAGAACTACACTGTATAGTATAGTAGCATTATTTTATACAATCTATTAATTAGTGAATTAATTAGATTTATTGTGAATAATGAAAATCTATTTCAATAACTTTAACACAACTTTAATCTGTTTTGAAATGACATTTAATAAAATTAATGTTTTTACAAATTATTGATTTTAATTCAAATTGAATACAATTTATTTACCCTTTTTGCGACATAACATACAATTTCTGTTTAATAAATCGAGCCAACCTAAAAACTTAAATCAAGTTGGCTGAATTTAATAAACAGAATTTGAGTATTTTATGTCACATAAATATGTTAAATAAATTGAATTCAATTTGAATTAAAATCAATAAATTGTGAAAGCATTAATTTTATTACAATAAATATAAAACTATTTGCTTTTCGATCCCTTTTCCAAATACAGAAATAAAATTAACAAATAATATCGATTTTGTAAACTTTATATATATTACTGAATATAAAATAATTTGTTGATTTAGAAGGGATTAGAAATAAAATATTCAATTTGAATAAATTTAATGTAAATATTTTTACAATATATCTGTTTATATAAAACTATTAGAATAGGATATACTGTAAGAATAATTCATGAATTAACTGAGAGATACAATTTGTTAAAATTGCAAAATAGTTTTGTTTAGTTCACAACAAAAAAATAATCTCAAAGTTTGTGAATTCATTTGTCGGTTCGATATAAGTCTTGTGTACTTCAAATAAATTTCATTCCAGCAGTTGAAATACGATTCCTTAAGATTTGCGAATTCAGAATAAATCTCTTTCGGGAAAAATCCTTTGGAAAATCTGTTTCTCTTCTGCTCCGTCTGTTCCCATCTCACAAAACAGATATCACTGAATACTCTTATTCGCCAACTTTTTTTTGTACAAAACCTTTACGAAATACTTATTTATAATTCTCTTAATTACTACTCTATTTGTTTTGATAATTAAATATATATCTGTTAAGAGTCTTGACTAAAGACTATTATTTAAGCCTCTGTTTTACTTGTGTTAGTCGTCCTCTCCTTCTTTTTAATATTTCTTCTTTGATGCCAGACTTTAATGAATTTAGATTTCCTTTGAAGACTTTGCGACAAATTTTTATTAACTTAAAAGTTGAATATATTTTTGTAAATACTTTTTTTAATGAATTGAACAAAAATAGAAGGATTAATGATGGATAACAAGTTTGTTTTAGATAAAGACTTTTAAATTGACCTAGAATTATTTAGTAAATAAATGTAATACAGAACCAGGGATGGGCAAAGTGAAGGGGTATTCGGGGGTTTTCGCCAATTTTTCTGGCAAATCGCCTGTACATGTGCTTTGAGATGTTAGAGATTTTTTCTCATGGGGGCATGTAGCCCCCCTTTGCCCATCCCTGTACACAACTCGACTGTTTTTAATAATTTTGATTTTATTCTTTATAATTTTGATATATATGTGGAATCTCTTTCAGTAATTCCTTCAATAAATATTAAGATTTCGGAGATCTATAAAGCCTTTGGTCATCCAATGGTCTTATTTTGATCCAATTGGCAGAAGAGGGAATTGATTGATCAATATTAATGATTTAAGAGTTGTGCGACCATTCAGAGGGACGGACTCAACAGATTTACACATAACCTGTGATATAAGTGAACCAAATGTTGAATTTAAATTATCAATAATTTACAGAAAGTTATGTTACATATAATCAGAATTATTGGCAAATATTTTTCTTATTATATGAGATGTAATGAATTATTTATTTGTTTGGATTATTTAACGATAAAAAATTAATATCCATGATTTAATCATTACAATTAATTAATAATAAATTAATTTCTCAATAAATCCAATTAATTTTTTATGAAATAAGGCGTGGCTCAGGTGAGACTAAAGTAAGAAACTAGAATAACCGGGAGATTTAAATTCTGCTTGTATCTGATTATAAGTATAAATTATACTGTATAATTGATGTTTGATTTATTACTTATAAGTTATGAAGCTATTTATTAATATGTGTGAAAAACTAAAGTATAATAAAATTGAGAAACTTATAACTTATTTCATCTTTGCTATCTTTCAAAGTATAAAACAGAGATCTTATATAGATGGGGGTTTGAATCTGATAACAGAGTAAACCTTAATCATATCTACTAATCCAAACTCTATAGATTTCAAAGGAGTTCAATAGAGTTAGTATTAGTAAATATGATTCAGGTTTACTCTGTTATCAGATTCAAACCCCCATCTAAGATCTCTGGTATAAAAACGAATAAAATAAGTAAAGAAAAAACAATTCTCAAGACATTTGACGAAAACAAAAATTGATAGCTCTTCAGAAGGGCATCAAAAATGTGACAAATCATCTGATAATTTTCAGTCGACATACAGTATACTGTACTACTGTATTATAATACTGTACAGTATATGAGACGCTTGAAATCAAGTTAAGTGAAAGATCTGATTTTATAAAGAAACTCTGCTTTCAGATGTACCTGTTGCAGTATAATAGGCAAATACAATTAAACATTGAGTCAATAATTTTGCAAAAATATTAGTCAAATAAAATATTTCATTAATAAAGTTTATAAAATTAATGTTTTAGTGTTTAACTGTATGTGACTGTTATACTGTAACACGTGTTTATAATATTAATTTTAAAGAAAAGTTTCTTTCATCTTTCCCTCAACTCGGACTGAAGAACACATATATAGTGTACAAACTATCCATATACATTTTACATATATAGACGTAAAGCCAAGTCAAAAAAAATTGAAAGATAATTAATATAAAAAAGCTTTTATTTCAAGAATATTCTATTAATATTTAGTCGATTCATAAATAAGTAATTTTCTATTTCAATCGTTTCATTCAACTAATGCTTATTTTTATTCCATTCAAAACAAAATATTTTCAATTAATATTCAGAAATTATAATTCATTCTGAATTCAAATACTTGTATTTGTGTTCTATTTTGATTAGAAATTATCTAATAAGCAAGGTATACTAATGTAAATTTCACAATAGAGCTTTAGACTCGCACGTAGACTCCGATATGAATCACTTTGCTTTCAAATTATCAATGCGAATTTCTTTATTTCTTTAAATATCAGCCTAATATTTTTAATATAAACTCTATTTCAAATTGGCTAAAATTCTTATAGAATTCTGTAACTATTCTATTATATTAATTAATAGATAACCAAGGCAGTCCATTAAGTATTAGTAAAAGTTGAAAGTATTAAAAAATTTTCGTAACTCACAATGAAATGTTGAAATCCGTTTTCATCACTTTTGGCACCGATTTCCCAAAATTCTTCCCCATGAAGTATTTTAATTTACTCCAACTGTGCATTTTTCAAATTTTGAAAAAATTATACCCCCTTACTTTTTTGCAAAATTTTCTCA
>JAQFXN010002175.1:0-13258 GCA_034693365.1 Liacarus xylariae
GAGAAACTTTTGGTAATCGAGGTATAACAGGTTGATTTTTAACATTATTTGACATTTTGACATTGTTTAACATTGTTTGATAGTGAAAATACCATAATTGATGATGATGAAAATGATAATAGTCGCCTGCACATGACAATATATCCTGATATTTCAACAATTGCATCCACATTTGAATTAGTTGATCAAAAATCACATAAAATTTATTATTCTTAATACAAATGTAACAAATTTTTAATTGCTTATTTCTTGAAAACTACGCTACTTAGAAATATTATTTTTTCATATTTATTCACCATATAGTGTGTTGTAATAATGATTAAAATTTCATCAAATTCTAAAGACTTTTTTCGAAGTACTGTCATGGTTGGTCTTTTCTCAATATATCCCCTTTATACCCCCTGACTCGGCCGACCTTTGAGACCCCTGATCTTTTTAAACCTCTCCTTTACTTATAGACAGTACAAAAATATATGAATCAACACCACGTTCTAATCATGGATGTGCAAAGGGGAGTATAGCTCGGAATACCCCCTGTGATTTTGGGTGATACCCCCAAGGTCGATCGTCAGGTACCTTTCCCTATAGAAATTCTGAGAAAACGGCGCAGAAGGCACATTTTAGGGATTAGAACAGTTTTATACATCTGTTATAAATTTGTTTCAATGATAAAATGTTGATTAAATTGAAAATTGATTTTAATATATCTAAATTAGATCTTACGTTAACTTTGAATGTATTGTTTCTCAATTCACTCCTTACGCTTTACAGTACTTTTACATAAAGCTAAACATATAAAGTAATTAAATTAACACGAATCCAATAAACATTACCGTACATTAACTCCACTATTAAAGTTCATTTATACATATTTTATTGAATTCTAAATCCAAACAAATATTCTCTCTACGAATTTCGTGACAACACATTTTTTTAAAAACAATACCTTGCATTCAAATATATGGGCTTAAAATATTCGCGTCAAATAATATTGAGAAGCAGATATACGCAAGGTTAATTAGCAACAGCCAAATTAGTACAAAACGAATTAAAACAAAGCAGAATAATTTGCACTTATCTGGAATGAAAATGGAATTTTATTAATAACTGTCAAAAACATTTTAAAATACAACAATAATACAACTCCTTCAGGGAGTATTCTAGCTATACTGCATTTATTATCCTTGGTTTATCTAATCTTATAATGTTATATTGCACAGGTCTTACGAAAGAAAGTGTAGAAATAAGAAAGGGGCATAAATATTTCCGCTTTCGTAGAAAACATTAGAAAGCGTAAATTCTACTATAATTTAATTCTCCAATTTACAAATTTAAAAGAATGTTTACTGTGAATGATAAAATGTAATTTAATCATGAACTTTATTTTTATAATTAACAACTTTGCTAAAGAATTGAGTAAAGGACAATCGGATTCTAATATGAATAAGGGAATCTAGCCTGGGAAACCTGATTGATTACAAAATGTTAACCTTTAAAAATAACATTCTAAAACGGACCTGGCTGGTACGTTATCATTAGGCCTGTGCAGAATGTAAATAATGTTACTGTATATAATGATAGGAATTGTATAGCTGCTGCTCATTAGCATTGGAATCTATGCATATGTAATATAACGTAGTTTTCCATATACGGTAATGCTAACGTGTCAGCCGGGTATGTTCTAAAACCTTGTGATTTTTATGCAAAATTCTTGTACAATTTTTATACTCCCTACTCGACCGCACTATTAAATTCAATTTAGTAATATTTACTTTATAAAAATAAGATCTTCTGTTATCAATATTGTAAAGTCCGTAACAAAAGTCATAGACCACCTGACATGTAGAAGATCGGCAACTTGGCAAGCAAAATGTCTCAAGTAATAAATGGGTTGCACTTAAAAATAGCAAAAAGATTTTCTAGAATTAAATGCGATATTGATTTGGAATTTAACACTGAGTATTTCTATCTAAATGAAATCATTTTATGTCAACTACTTTTTAAGATATTTCACTTTAAAGTTAATAGTTTTATATATAAAATATAAATGAGTAAAATAATATGTGAATGACAGGAAAACAGAAGTTTATGTTTAAAAACTAGCCTTCTCTTTTGCTGCACTTAGTGCCAATTTTCTAAATTCTTACACAAATTTCACATTGTTAAGAGTTGAGTTAGTTTATAATCTTTTTAATTTATTTTTTAACTCCGCTTTCGAGTTAAGCGTGTAAAAAGGAGTGTATAGATTCGTTTGCACCACTCCTCCACCGCCAGAACTTTCATTGCATAGGAATCTATTACAAATCTACGGGATGAGAGCCTCCAATACAATGTAAACTAATTATAATTCTATAGTATGTGAGCCTGAGAACTACTAAATATTTTACTGGGAAAGCGGAGTTATATATATTATTGGTAATTCTTGTTAATCATATAACTAAATCGTAGCTTTTAGAAAAATTCTAAATTTAGTAATATGATTTTTGAATAATGTTTAACATGTATCATGTTTTTGAGAAGGCTCGTTTTAAAAGTTAAATTAAATTATTGAAAATTTGCAGATAATATGACAATTGATTTTAAAATATGTTTTGATTTAAGCAATGTTAATAAAATCAAAATGAAGTTCAGAGTTAAATTTGACTATATAATCTTGATTTAATCACAAGTTTATTTTGAATTTAATAAAATATATCTAAGACAATGTAAATTTATTACCAGTGATTCAAAAAATTCAAATTTTGCGCTCATTTAGATACATAATTCATCCCTTGATTGGTTACACTTCATTATAACTATATTTGATTAGTCTAAGGGAGTGGCTAGTTACCCGCCGGTAAGGTTTTTTTGATTGACTGTTTATTTTCATTTGTTTATATATTTAATTGAATGCATATCCAAATTATCTGCAAATTTTTATTAATTTAACGTAATCTTCTGTTTTTCTGTCATCTCTATACTATTCTACTTATTAATATTTTATATATCAAATTTTTACCTCTGAACTTTAAAGTGAAATACTGTATCTTAAAAAGTAGTTGACATAGAAAAATTTCATTTAGATAGAAATACTCAGCATTAAATTCCAAGTCAAAATCGTATTTAATTTTTAAAATAATTTTCCCCATATTTTTAAGTGCAGCTCATTTTTTATTTGAGACATTTTGCTTGCCATACATAGTTACCGATCATCTACATAGCAGTTGGTCTATAACTTTTGTTACGGACTGTAGAAGACATTTATCGTTTATATAAAATATATATAAGATCAAGAAATCTTAACAAATAAAATTAAATGAATATAAAATGACATACTTAACAACATTAATACTTCATTTATACGACTAAACAATTGATTATTTAAGAATTCATTTAAAAATGAATAGAAAGACTTATTGTTTAAGAGAAAGAGTAGTGAAATCTTGAAAACTATTCATTTTATTCAACTCATTGTTAAAATGAATGAATGGAAAGATTCAATTCTGGATTTATTCGCCTTTATTTTGATGCGATTCTCATTATAAGAAAAGCAGTCATAATATATTAAAAATAAAGTCTTTAAAAAAATGAGATTCCATTAAAATAAAAATAATTCTAATGTTTTATTTTATTAAACATTGTCTGAAATTTTAATGATATTTCACTTTAAATTGAATAATAAAATTAATTTTGAAGAACATTATTATCATATAATTTGGTCTAAATTTACTAAACATTTGAATTATTTATAACATTAAGTCTGCGTAAGAAAATTCATTACCATTAATGATAACCCTATGACAACAAAATTCCTATTTTTTGAATAAAATTATTTTCTAGAATAGGATTAAAATTATTAAATTATTGACTGATTATGAGAAATGGGCGAATCTAATAACTATAGTTTGATTTTAGCAAATGATTGATTAGTAATCATAACTATATTAACCGTTAGTGGCCTTAAAATTTGTAAAACACCGTTAAATCAATTATAATCTCTGACAATAAGCCTTTGATTTTTTTGAGGTCTTTTTCCTGTTTCACAATTCATGCTCTGATACACACATTATTACAGTATTGCATACATACATGTGTTTCTAACTTCACTCAATTTCTATTAAAAAATATTTTTATAAAAATTATAATAAATTCTAAAAAAGCTATTTTAGAAAATTGTTATTTCATTTCGTGTTTAAAGTGACGAATAAATTAAGTGTTGATTCGATGAACTCAGACAACACACCCAAAGAAGAAAATAAGTTTTTAATGAAATACTTTGGATCTAATTTAGATTTTTCTGTATTTAAATTATTCCTCATTAAAAAGCTCAACAGATTTTGTAGTTTTTTTTTATTTTGAGCTCTGATTTGTCTCTATATTTGTATTACTTTGTATTTGAATAAAAGCCATAAATAAATAGTTAATTGTTTGCAGAATTTTCGTTCCAATTATTAATTGTATAGAAAAAAGTCAGACATTTGAGAGAACTTTTTTTGTTTTGTTAATAATTTGATTGATTTTTATCATATGTTCTAAAAATAAGATATTATTTTTGTTATATTTTTCAAATCGATGTAATCATCGCATTAGAAATTGTTGAATAATAATATAATTTTTGATATACTGTATAAAAAACATAAAAATTCAATTAAAATAAAAATTCAGTTGTAATGTAAACCTTTAAAACATAATATTTAAATGATTTTCTGAGACTTATTTTCCGGTAAATTAGACGAGAAATATATGATTTGATGCATACAATGGCACTAAAAAACAAGCTCTACTACTCCTACTCCAAATACAAGTACTAGTATTTGCCTCGAAATGCATTCTGTAGTTTGTCATTCATTCGTTCCATTGATTTAATCGTTCAGATGTGAGGGTATGTGAGGGTGAAATACAATGTTGTAGTTTAGATGCAAAAAGTTTTCCTATTCTACAGAAAAACAATTTTTATGCCAATATTTGGATTTTATTACTGAACGAAATGATAAATTCTGTTATATAATCAGTAATATTACAAAAGAAAATAATTGTATCATTAAATAAAGAACTGTAGCTCTAAGTATTGAAGTGTTCAATAGTGTTCAGTAATTTCAATGTCATTTTATTATTTCAGTCAATTGTGTTCATAAAACCATTTGAGACGTATAGATGTGTTTTATATACTGTATGTTTGTGTGGAATAGGCTATTGTATAAAACACTATAAACTGATTCCAATAAATATTGAATCGAAGTAACAATTTATTTATGATGTCTATCATTGATGCAATCAATTTAATTGGATGAACAGAATTTAGCTATTCTTCAGCGATGGAAATATTCATCAATCACTTCACAGAATAATTGTCATCAAAAGTAAGACAAAGTTATTATAATATTTTTGTTGTTAGAGTCTATCAAAACTAAATCCTTTCTTTGATTGTCTGAAATAATAATAAAGTTATAATAAAATCAATTCAATAATTGCTTTCTTTAAATTCCAATATTAAATCATTGCATTAAAAATAGTTTTCTCTATTTATATGAACAACAATAACAACATAAGAAAACATAGTGTAAATGAATTTTTAAAAAGCGAATATATGTGTGAACACTACCGACTCCTTATTGTGCCGGTGCTGTGAATGACCGATTGGCTTAAAAATATGTAAATTAGAGACTATGTTCTCATATATTCAATGAACAGTCCTTTTTTTCTCTGATCCACTCTTTATATTATCATATAATGAAATTCAAAGGCACAAACACTTTGAATAACTTTTAAAAAACTGTATTCATCTTAACTGTTCTTTACATCCAATGAAAATGAAGTGAATTTATTTTTTGATATGGATTTCATAAAATGTTTCACAAAAATCACATTAAAAGTCAAACCATATTCTTCTCTCTCTTTTTCTTTACTCAACAGGTCTTTACGCCTGAATTATTTGAGTGTTTTGTTTAGTTTTCGTTTTTTTGTGAAACTTATTTTTGATCGTAAAATATATGAAAACTTCAAGTGTTAACTATTCTAATAAAATAGTAGAAAAACATTGAAAAATTATTTTTTCAGGTTATTTCAAATTCTTGAACTTTATTTTTTATTATTTTTTCTCCGTCTCTTTAAAAAGTTTTTAAATGAAATCATAAACCAATCAAAATCTGAAAAACTAGACTTTAATTGAATTTTAGAAATATCTTAATTTGTTGTCCAAATTGTTGAACTTGATTACAGAGTTTTTGGAACTGATTTCCTATTTCCGTAACATTCCGTACAATTGATAGCAAATGTAAGTTTTGATTACTCTTTAGATTATTCAAAATTATTATAATTTACAAAATTTCTCATTCAATTTGTTTATTTATGTTATTTATTATGGAAGACAATTAAAATTTATTAGTTTTGCAGTTCAATGATTAGTTCACATTTGAATTTAATATTTTTAAACTAATTTTTTCTAAAGCTTTCAATAATTCAATCATATTTTTAATGGTAATTCAAAACTAGCATTGGATTTCACATAAACTTTATGTAATAAAGTATTGGATTACAAATCATTGTGCGAATGCATAATATTTATCCGATAAATATGAATAAATTTAAAATTCATTACTTTTTTGAATTATTTTTAGAATATAAATCTCAAAACAAGTCAGATATTGATAAAAAGTGACTACTTTTTATTATATACAATCTATTGTATTGTGCACTTGGTTGAATTATTTTATTCTACGCTCTATTAATCTCGAAGATTATCAATAAAATAGTGAATAAAATGAAAAGCATTGAGAATTCTTTTCTCTCAGATATACAGATATATAATTTATAAGAAATCTAGGAATCATTTTATTGTCAAATTTAAATTCAAAAATAAGAATAACTAAGGGATTGTTAGATCCAAAGTATGGGAGAGTTCTATCAATGCATGAGATTTAATGAATTCCAGATCTCTATTCAACTAAATACTGGTTCACAAAACCTGTGCTATAAATGCAAGCTTTTTAATTGTAAACACAATATAATATGAAAAGTATCATCAAAAGCATCTCTTAAATGATAAACTGTTTTATTATTGTTTTTTGTTTTATAATTAGTTTTTTTTAATAAAAAAGAGAATTTTAAATACAAAAGAGAAAATAAGAATACAATAATAGATCCCATTTAACTGGTTCTTTGAATTTTTAGCCAAACCTTAAAATCTTGAATTAATATTATATGCTTTTGGAAGAAATGGAAGCTCTTAAGGCTCGAGTCATACAATTCTATAGTTTTGACCGAAAGTCTAAAAAAGAGAGCTAAAGCTTAACATTAAAGAAAAAAGAAAAACACTTCACTTATTCTAGAACTTCTAGAATCCAAGTTATTATTCACAAAAACATTTCTCTGTAATAGAAAATTATATAAATATTGAAATAAATATAATTGAAAATTATATAAATATTTCAGTTCAGTTCAGAAAATCTATAGACAAGAATTTAAACACATTTTCTAACAGTAAATGTTATTTCTTGAAAAAAAAGTAATAAAAGTTATTTACTATGGGTTGGGATTATATTTCTTCATCAAGTGATACACGAAAGGAAGAAATAAGAGATAGAGTTTTAAACTTATACTTCTATACAAATTACGGTCAACCGAAACAAATTAATTTGATTGGTATTGGATTCCAGCACTGAGTAAATGGCGTGAAAATATAATTTTTACAAAATATACTCTTAGACTACTATACCTGTGCTTAAGTTGAAAGTACGATCGGACGAATGGACTTACAGTTTGAGTCAAAAGCAGGTTCTCTCTCAAGTGCTAAAAGAGCTCTAAACTAGTGATAACCAGCTTTTTAGAAGTCTTCTCAAGTGATAGTTATCTACGAAATCATTATTTCGATAAAAGAAGAAAAAAATAACTTTTCAAATATAGTGAAGAGATGTGCAGTGGGTTTATGAGAAAGTTATGTTTGGATTTTCAACTTTGATTCTGAAGTTTATCTGCAAAATAGCTTTTGCACAACACATACAATACTAAAACTTTTCAAAAGCATATCTTTATATTTTTGTTTGTTTAGTTCGTTTTGGGCCTAAATATTCCACTGAAGTCCTTATGTAATGAATGAGTCAATAAAATTTGATTTTTATTTGACTTTTAGTGAATGATTTGAAGGTTTGCCGTGAGTTGAGGTCAAGTTTATTACCGATAATAAAGGTTTTGATTCGAGAAGAAACAGCAATTACTTCTCAAAACTTTCATTCAAACGTCTGAACTATATTTAAATGTTATGTGATTTTTGTGCACAAGAGATATGTTATTATATTTAATATAAAAATAGTAATAATTTTAAAGTCAAACAAATGAAGGCATAATTTAATTCAGCATTTTATACGAATTATTCTGTAATAAAACTAATTTTCCAAAAAAGTGTTCCAATTCTTAAATTATTAATTTTCTTCACGAAACTAATCCAAACCAAATCACAGTTCAAATATATATTTAATGTTAATATAATTCTCACGTTTTTATTGTATTTTTTTGCTTAATTTTTTTTATTCTGTTTTAAATTAAAAGCAAATCTATTTTTATTGATAAAAATCGTTTGTTTTGTCACACAATTCAGACTATTTCTAAATGTCTGACTGAAGTCTATAAGACCTGACTATAAAACCGATGGAAGAAATATATATAATTAAACTGAAAGGACTGCCGGCTTCGAGTCAGGAATCACTTCGCGATAATAAGGCCTCGTTTTACTACCGCAAAGACCTGACGGGCGAAGCACTGCTAGGCTTTGGGATATTGCATACATTCATTGGTCTAACACTTATTGTGTTAACTATAATCAATTTAATTCGTCTCGACTTAACCACAATTTCTATATTGGGTTCAGGCATTTGGTGCGGAGCTATGTTTGCCATCGCAGGCTTAATGGGTATCATAACTGCCCACAAGAGAAAAACCGATATTTCAAAGTCCAAAATTCAAGTCAAAATATTTTTCATATCATCTATCGTCACATTATTGCTAACAACAACTTATCTAATTCTCATTCTTTTTGGTGAGTTTTATAATTTATTACTCTTTAGTAGAATATTGAGAATCTTGGAAATGAAGTTAAGCTACTTTAGTTCAAAAGTTGTGTCCATTCATTAAAATTGCTAAGAAGTGTTCAATAATTCAATTTAATAGACATTTTCACCACATTAGGTCTGAATAATTAAATTAGCCATTAACGATTGCGATTTATTTCATATAATTAATAGTAATTATTCACCAACGTTGATTTCAAAAATTAAAAAATAACTTATGAATAAGTATGCCTAATACTAAATTCTGCTGGTTTATGGGTTGAAGTTTGCTAACCGCAAAAATTTTTTAATAGAGTTTTTGAATACTATTAACTTTAATTATACAGGGTGTAAAATTTAAACAGGTTAGTTGAGAATATTTCTAAATCTTCGACTTTTCCATGAGCTAAATTTATAAGTATTCTATCTAGATATTTGAATTATTTTCATATTTTATATTAAGAATTTGAATTTATTAAAACCTAAAATTTTTTGAAATATCGATATTTTTCATATTAAACTCATTTGATTGATAAAGATTAAAAATTTTTTACATTTAGTAGATTCAGTTTAATGACAGAAAATAGCACAGATGACTGTAGGGATGGGCAAAGATAAAAAGTCAGGGGGTGTAGGGTACTGATAAGAGCCAAAAAGTCACATGAAGGTATGGGGGATACCTTTTCAATGTTAAAATTCTTCATCACAGGAGGTTTGGCTATACTCTCCCACTGCCCATGGGTATTTTCTTTAACTGTTTTCAAGTCTCTTATTTTCAAAATCTATTATTCAAGTTATTTAAAAATTACCCATTAAATTAAATTTTGTTTTAAACAAGATAATTTCATATGAAAGCTGATTTTCAGATTTACTAGAAATAGAATGTATCAAAATATTGAAGTTAAACAGATTTGACAAAATTATTTTATATTACTTTTCCGAGAAGATATATATATTTACTCTAAATTAATTATCAGGGACTATTTCGTGAGGTGACTCTTTAATTCTTCATTTGTCTTGTAGATTTTTAAAATTCAAATTCTTTATATAAAGTAGGCATTAAATTTTTGAATGAAGAATGTAGACTTCTGTGTATAGCATGAGTATGGCTTTAACTTTTTAATTTAATTTAATAATTTAAAAGTTTACTCATAAAGAAATTTATTTTTAGAATTTTCTTTCTAATATTTGTTCAAGGATTAAAGTATAAATATTATTACTAAATGTCGATTGACTATAAAATGGAAAAGAAATAATTTTATAATATAAAAATTAAAACTTAATTGTATACTTTAAGCTGTTGAATTTTAATAAGTGAAGAATATTGTCTCAATATTAATGAGTTACTAATCAAATAAGTTTGAAAAATCACAATAATATCATTTTGATAAACTACTTTCATGAATAAACTTTTGTATTAATAAATAAATTTAAAACTGTACTCATGCTATACAAAGAAGTCTAACGCAAATGAATTCAGAATTCCCATAATTTAATGACAGCTGTATATGATTAGTGTTATATCAAAAACTGGAAATGGCAATAATTGGGGCTTTGAAGCAATTAACAGCTATAGCCATAATCAGTGAGCTTTTCCTGTTTTATCAAATTCTTTCCCTGTATAGCACAGGTAGAATTTTAACTATATTTATTAATAGAATAGTCCAACAAATAGTTCTTTCTGTGTTTCAGTAAT
Source organism: Liacarus xylariae (assembly GCA_034693365.1). Taxonomy (NCBI): domain Eukaryota; kingdom Metazoa; phylum Arthropoda; class Arachnida; order Sarcoptiformes; family Liacaridae; genus Liacarus; species Liacarus xylariae. Next base: position 10,717 of record JAQFXN010002175.1, read on the forward strand.
TTAGCTATGTAATTTTTTATAATTAATCTCAATCCAGAAAACTTTCAAAATACTTTTTAACTTTTTTAATTGAAGTAAACATTTTACAGTTTATTCTATTTGATGTCCGCATATCTCCTAGAATTTTGATAGAAATATCTCAGATTACCACTTTTTCTAATATACCTCCTATCTCGATCGAACTTGACGATATTTTGGTAAGATTTTAATACAACTTTTTTTATAAATTTTATTTACGTACCACTTCTGGACACCAGCACCAATTTTCTGGCCCCTCTCTCAACCATCCAATAGGCAACTTCCAGTCCCAGACCACCCAAACCACCGACGAGTATATAAACCTTATTCGAGTCAAAACAACTCCTAGTATTGGCCAATATTTTCACCGGATTTATATCCAGAGTTGTCTTATTGAATGGTTCTTCGTCTCGGATTTTGATCAACACTTTGCCAATTGTCTGACCACTACTTAATTGTTTAAATGCTTTATCAATATTGTCTCGTCTGAAGACAGTTCTGTCTATTGGCTGAACAGTGCCTTAGAATAATAAAATATTTTTAGAATTTAATTGTGAAATAAAATTATTAATAAATTGATGATTTATTTAGCATTTTACCAAATTGATCAGTATCAACTATGTCTAAAACTAGATAAATTCGCAATGATGTAGGGTTGTTTTTCGAAATATTATCCTAGAAATCTATTTAGTAATCTTTAAGTGATTATAATTAAACAGGCTAGTTAATAGTTCAGGATTTACCAGACGTGACCAGGATTGGACGAGTCAGGGAGGATAAAGGGAGGATATTTTGAGAAATTTTCTCAAAAAGTCAAGGGGAATATAAAATTTCAAAATATTTTACAGTCCCTTGATTTCCCTGTTTTAATTTAAATATTTAATACAAATATTGAATTCCTGTACCATTTTGTAAGTTATTAGCGAACCATTGCTTAAACTCTATGAAAAGTTTTGGTAATAATCTCTCGAATGTCTGATCGCTTATAATCGACGAAATATTATAATACAATATATTTCTGGATTTTTGAGACTTATTTGTAATAAAAGAATTTCGTTCTGAATAGTTATCGATTTCCACATAACGTCCGTATTCGGCGACAATCGACTGATCCAATAGGAGCTGTTCACTGGACAGTGCATTAAAAATAACGTCCACTCCCTGACCATTAGTTATGGCCAATATTTGATCACATATTCTCTTATCATTCGTATCGAAAATACTATCATTCGTTAAATTAAATTTTTGTTTCAGATATTGGCGCTTATCCTCTGTGCCAGTGGTGGTCATTATCCTACAGCCCATACTCTGTGCCACTTGTATTGCAATCAATCCGTTTGGATCACAACCGGAATGGATTAGAATTGTTTCGTCTTTAGTGAAAAAAAATTAAATCAAGATTAAATAATGTGCTTAAGAATAAAATTTATACCTTATTTGATTATAATAAATGAAAAACAAAAATGAAACTATAATATGATTTTTTAATGATTATTAATTAAATATAAGAATCATCTCTGTATATAATCCAATAGTACTACTAAGAATTTGAATATAAATATTTCTATAGCAATATTAATTTAATTTTACAGTTTTTTCCATAACAGGTAAGCTTAAAAACAGAAAGGATATTAAATTAACTAAAATTAATAAATAAACTTTCATGAATATATAAATACTTTTATTTATACTTTATAAAATCGAAAAAACTATTCTAGCACATACTGTACAGTGGAGAATCATTTTAAAATGGACGGATAAATGATTGATTCTTACTCATTGGCTTTGAGTTTTTATATTAGATTAATCTTTAACCAAAAGATTAACATTAATATTAAATAATTCAAAATAAAAAATTTGATACAATGACTTTCTATGAATATGTTCGGGATCCGGATAAATGATCGCAGCAAAAACATCGCTGACATAAAACATCGCGGACAAAACATAGCCATCAAAACTTAAAAATTAAAGTTAATATTTCAAAAATAATTTTTATGAATAACTTATACTATTTTTCAAAATATGTGTGAAATGAGATAAAAGATAAGAATTCTAAGCCTTAATCTTAAATTCCAAATAGGATTAAGAAAGAATTCACCATTTAGTTAATATTTTTTAAAAATTAATTTTATTAAAGTAAAAGATTTTTTGTTCTAGATATGTTTTGTCCGTGCTATGTTTAATCCTAGCTATGTTTTGTCCGCGATGTATTATCCGCGATGTTTTATGTCAGCGATGTTTCTGCTGCGATCATTTGTCATGTAGCCATATGTGCATTCAAATTAATATTTTGTCTATCGGTCACTGCTTAGTCAAACATAAAAACTCAAAGCTAATGAGTAAGAATAAAGCTTACTGTCCGTCCTCATTTGAATGATCTAAGCCAGGTCTTAAATTTTTGGATGAAGAATGTAGACTTCTGTGTATAGCATGAGTACGGTTTTAACTTTATTTAATAATTTAAAAGTTTACTCATAAAGAAATTTATTTTTAGAATTTTGTTTTCTAATATTTGTTCAAG
>JAQFXN010002176.1:0-13258 GCA_034693365.1 Liacarus xylariae
ACTTTTGATACTCACTCGGACTCGGGTCACTTCGAACCCCTTTTTCTCTATTAAATATACATTTTTGAACATAACATAAAGTGCAAAAAATAAAATTGAATAAATTTTCAAAACAATGACGAAATAATTGTTTCAATCGGTTGTGTAGTTCTTGTGATATTTGAAAAAGTCTCATTACAAACCAATCACTCTAATACATTTGATTGCTTTTGAGGGAGTGGTTATGCATTCGCGAGTGTACTCTGGACAGGACTGCTTAGTATACGATAACTACTTGTTGCATTTATTGTTGAATTCTTTGTTTTACAAGTCAAAAGCAATTTTTAATCCGTTTATCGGTAATATTTTTTTCTGACAGTGTTTACATGAGTTTGTTTGAGTCAAAGTGAGATTTTTATCAAAAGAAGTATCCACTCTGATTAAAAAATGCAAAAAAGTGGAATATTAACAGATATAAAGATTATATTATTTGTTTTCAATTCTTATCGCAAAAATAATTTGTTTTTCATAAAACTCATATTTCAATTCAAATATCAATTAAAAGATGTGAATGATTCAAATGTTTGAGATAACACAGAGTAAACACAATAACTTATTAGAAGACCATTGATAAAAAGTTTTTTAACCAATTTACTGGTTAATAGTACCACTACCAGATTTAGGGGCCAAGCGATTCACAACTTGAGGACCATTTTAGGCAAATTTCATCTTAATTATAAATAACTATTTCAGTCGTTAATAACTATTTATATGTTAGATAACTACTTAATAATTTTATGTTATTTGTTGGTAAAATTGATAGATTGAAATGCATTGACCAAAATTAAATCGATGTTATATATTATTGAAACGATAAAATATAGAACTGAATCAAAAAAAATATAGCAGATTTCAAGTCATTTCCAGTGACTTTATATGATCTAACATGTTATATGAATAAACCTATCGTGAAATATATCATAATTGACAATAAATTTTAGAATTCTGAAGAAGAAACCCTCAAATATTATTTAATTATAATTTATTTTAACTATTTTCTGTATTTTCTTAGATTTTAATGTAATTTTTGAGGGAAAATAAATGACTATTAGCACCCATTTGTCAATGGTATGCTTATTATTAATGTCATTATTTTCTTTGATATTTGAAAATCAGCTTATTTTTGTAGAGCTTTCATGAGTCGTCTGTTAGTTCTTTGGAAATTTTGTGATTGTATTAATAAAAAAAGCAATAGTTTTAAGAAGAATTCAATTCTGAAAATCTAAGAAATTAACGAAAACATAAAAATTAAAACATTTATTAAAAATTGAGTAAAACATAATAAAACGTCAATTAATAGAAAATATTTTGTCGAAATGAATAACAAGAAGGTTAACAGGTATTTGATCGGGTCTTATGGGAAGCGTTACTAAAACTATATTTTATAAAAATTGTTCATTTCCTGAATCAAAGTTATGGAAAATATTCATAGTTTTGACGAAATAATTGTTTGCTTTGATTTTGGAAATCCGAGTCGATATATGGCTACAACAACTGCACCCCCGAGTCCTATGTTGTGCTGAAGTGCTAAATGAGCACCGGGTACTTGTCTGGCACCGGCCATATTTCGCAATTGCCAACTAAGTTCTGCACACTGGGCCAGTCCAGTGGCACCCAATGGGTGTCCTTTACTCAATAAACCACCTAAAATATTAGGGATTATAGATTAGGCCAAACCTAATGATAACAACTAAACCTAATGACCCACCGCTTGGGTTTACCACATATTTTCCGCCATAAGTGTTCTGATTGTTGTCCACTAAATCTTTACCCTTTCCTACGGCACACAAACCGAGCGCTTCATAAGTGATGAGTTCGTTAGTGGAGAAACAGTCGTGAAGTTCGACAACATTTATGTCATTCGGCGAAACACCCGATTCGGTGAATGCTTTTTCGGCCGCAGTCTTAGTCATATCAAAACCGATTAATTTTATGGCAGATTTTTCCTCAAAAGTCGAGGTCAGGTCTGTTGTCATTTGCATCGACAGTATCTCTACTGCCTGTTCCATCAGATTATGCTGTTTTACAAATTCTTCTGAGGCCAGTATTGCGGCCGCAGAGCCGTCAGATGTGGGACAACATTGATATCGGGTTAGAATGTCGTAAACCTGCGGCGCATTCATCACCTCTTCGAGTGTGTGTTCGCATTGGAATTGAGAATTAGGATTATTAACTGAATGTCTGCTGTTTTTAACAGCTATTTTGGCGAAATGTTCTGCTTTTGTCCCATACTTGTCCATGTGCTCCTTTCCCGCTGCGCCAAACATCTATTGGCCAAACATTATAATATTGTATTGGCTTTTACTCTAAAAATATATCCTGAGCTAAAAAACTTTCAAAACATGTTTTCAGAAATTTTTATCTAAAGCTATCATTAGTTGAGTTATTATTTAGAATCAAGGATTCAGAAGGAAAGGGATAGAAATGGCATGAGTTTAGGTGTTCTACTAATTTTAAATAATCTCATTCTCTAACTTCAGACCAATTTTTAAGAAAAGCTGTTCTCTTATAAAATCTGATTTTCGAATCCCTTCTGTCAATCGCGACAAAACACGCCAATCCTTCCCCCCCCCCCCCCAATGTGACCGACCTGTGCATCTTTAGTTCACCCAATTTCTATTACTACAACGGATGCTATTATTTCTTTTATAATAAAAACTGTTTTTCTTCTCAATATTATTGTAATTAAACTAAACATTCAGTCAAATACCTGTGCTGTGAACGGCGCGGCTTTCATGCCATACAACTCGTAATATAAGTTCACGTGAGACTGCATAGGATTGACCCGGTCTTTGTACTTGGAGGTGAGGGCCCCCCTTTCCATTTTCTCAAAGCCAACAGCGAGAGCACAGTCATGAAGTCCTCCCGCAATCATATTTTTGGCCAAATATAAAGCCGTAGAACCGGTGGAACAGTTATTATTGACGTTAACAATAGGAATGCCAGTCATTCCGATTTCATACAAAGCCTTTTGACCACAGGTCGAGTCACCGAAAACATATCCGACGGACGCGTATTCGATATCCGAATACCTGAGTCTCGAGTCGTCTAAAGCCTTATTCACAGCTTCGCTAACCATCTGTGGATAATCCAGACTCTTATCGACTCCGGGCTTCACAAATCGAGTCATTCCGACTCCGACCACAAAAACTCTCTTTCCTTTTGCCATTTGTGATGGACTGACAATCACTTCTCACAAATGCAATCAAATACTAATGAATGGATCACTTCCTCAAAACAACTATTGATTGTATTAAAGGCTATTCAATGAAATCAAATGCCAATAAAATTTGAATATTGAATACAAATGAAATGCAATACAAAATGAAATTCAAATTTTAAAAATTAATCCATAAAAACAAGAATTAAATTAAATGAAAAACAAATTATTTATGCAATTCGTAAACATTGATAAATATAATAAAATAGTAATGCATTGAAAATATTATAAACACATCAAACCATTTGTTCAAAACTTTATCATTGGGTTCACAACAAACTGAGTCCGTCTTTTAAATCCCTCCCAAAAGGTGAGCCTTCACTGCGTTTCTATTAGTTTAGGAAAATTTCTATAATTTAAGTCAAAAGATTCTCATGGATTCAATCAAATAGAACTGAAAACTTGTTCTCAATTTGTCTTAAACTAAAACTATTTATAAAAATATAAGGAATTAAATGAAACACAAATTGAGTTGAGTTATAAAATAATCCGTTGTTTAATACTGTATTTTCAAATATTTTATTTTAGATACAGTATTAAAAAGTCTCATCTTATAATATAAGACTTATATAACAAACGAATTACTAGATTGAAAATGAGCAAATATTATTAATAATAATTTATTACCTGTACTATACATGTTTAATGTTAAAAACAACTCTTAAGTCATACAAATCAAAACTTATTGGAATACTTGAGGAAATTATTATATGATAGGTCTTTGAAGAAAATTCAGTTCATTTAATAAATGAATTTCCTTGAGTACTGCAATTAAGTTTTCATGAGTATGACTTCAAAATTTTGCATATACGCCAATACTAATTGTTTCGAATAGTTCAACTGAATTAAATGTCATCCAGATTTAGATTTTTAAATATTTTTCTCATTTCCCTCATTGTATTTAATATTGTCGCTTTCTTTCAATTTTAAAAATAGAAAAGCAATTGTTGTTTTATTTTCCGATTGAATGATTTTTAAAATTATATAAAAAAGATTTATCATATGATCAATAAAAGATTCCCAATTATCATAGTCTAATACAAAACTGAGTATATTTGTTTCAAAAAAATAAATAAAAATTTACTTGTGAAATTTACTATTCACTTGAAATACTTTTTCACTTTTGTTATAAGAATGAGAATAATAAAAAGTAAAATATAAGGATGGGAAGTAGAGGCCCTAATCGGATGTAGAAGAGAGATAATTGACCAATGTAATAAGATACTGTATGCAACTAAGATTATAAGAATTCTCGTGCCACGATTTAGGATACTAAATTTAAAACCTTTACTGTGAATTACAGTACTTAATTAAACATTTTAATGGATCTCAATAAGGTCTCAAATGTTTCATATTAAAATTTTCAAAAATGCACCCTCTTTTCAATATACTGCTTCAACTGAGCCTAATTATCATAACTTATCAATGTATTTTTAGTTTGATTCAAATTTTGAGACCGGGTTATATCGTATTGCCTTCAGAATATATTCGGTTTGGGTTCGATTTGGGCCTCTAATTGTCATCAAAGTAACAACAATTGATGCGAAAGAAAGACAATAAGAAAATTCATTCATCAGTCAATAGATTTTATCTTCAAATTTACAAAACACATTAAATGATTGATTAGTATTTAAACTACAATTAGTATTCATTGATCACATTTAGTAATTGTGCGAAAGCGCTCGAAAACTTGGAATAAATTTTCAAAATAACTAATATTTTAATAAAATTGCTTAAGTGTTGGAAATCAAATAATTTTGTAATTGTTGTCAAAATTGACAATACGTCGGATGCTTATGGGGCACAGGGCTACTGGTTGTGACTACCAGGCATTGATATGGGGTAAGGCCTAATCACAAATTGTCACCTAATTTGGCGATTGTTCGTAGAACTGGTCATTTGTTGATACATTGGTTTAACCTTTCATCTAATTTTCCCAAAAGTTCTTGAGAAGAGGGAAAGGGTTATCACAAGCTTTTGACATTAAATTATGTGAGGGGGTATTGCTTTGCTGTACCCCCTCTGCATTGACAACAACAAACTGTTTTATTGTTTAAGTCTTTAAAATTGTATGATTTAAGACATTACATGACATTAGAAATTCAGTTTTCAACACAAGAGTCAACACAAGAGTCAATACAATTGCGTTAATTAAAGCAAATTTGAGACACTTTTCAATAATTATTTGAATATAAAATTATACGTTATTTCATATAAGACTTACTTTTATTTTCCAATCCATGTCTTCAAATGATATAAACGGAAACAAATTCACAAAAATTAATGATTAAATCACAAATAAAATTATAAATGTTGGGGTTACAAGTGTTTTGGGGTTTAAATGTTGTTTACATAACAATAGAGTGTTTGAGTGATTCAGACATAACGTCCAGTAATTGAGTGATAAAGCATTGGCTCTACTGTTAGAGGGATTGCAAAGAAGTGTTTTGTTTAATACAAACTATAATATTATTGGAATTAAATATTAATTATTTATTTACTTTCAATTAATTCCGAACAGAAGTTCAGATGATGTCATCCGAGGCCAACCAGAGTGCAGGCGATTGGTGTCTCATTGAATCAGATCCCGGAGTCTTCACTGAATTGATTCGCGGTTTCGGTAATTGAATGACTGAACAAGTGATGACTCATTGATTGACTTAATTGTCGTGTATTTCAGGTGTAAATGGAGTTCAGGTCGAGGAGTTGTATTCCCTGAGCGCTGACTGTTTCGAGAATTTAAAGTAAATTGAATTCAAATATTAATTAATTTAAATAATGTGTTAATTATATGACAACTGCAGACCAATTCATGGATTGATATTTCTCTTCAAATGGATTCCGAGTCCGGAGACGGAGAGCAGTGGTGTTGTTGTCGATGAGGACATCTTCTTCGCCAAACAGGTGATCAACAACGCCTGTGCGACTCAGGCTATCATTAATATACTGTTGAATTGCAAACACGAAGACATCCATTTGGGACAGACTTTGACTGATTTGAAAGAATTCATTCAACACTTCGACCCAACAATGAAAGGATTGGCTTTAAGTAACTCCGATGTCATAAAACAGGTGCACAACTCGTTTGCGAGACAACAGATGTTTGAATTCGAGGCAAACAAAGCCAATAAAGACGACGACGTCTTTCACTTCATATCATACGTTCCGATCGACGGACAGCTCTATGAATTGGATGGACTCAAGTCGGGGCCAATCAATTTGGGTGTCGTTCCCAAAGATACCGATTGGATAGACATCGCCAGACCTCACATCGAGAAACGGATGCAAAAGTACAGCGAAGGGGAGATTCACTTCAATCTAATGGCTGTTATAAGCGATAAGAAAATGATTTATGAAAAACAGTTACAACTTTTGGAAACTCAGGCCAACAGTGAGTCGTCGATGGAAATCGACTCAATTCAGACAGAGATCACTCATTTGAAGACTTTGATTGCAGACGAAGAGAACAAAATGAAAAGATATAAAGTTTGTTGTTATCTATGGTTTGTTTGAACCTATTTTTTATATAAAATAATCATTTTTTGCACAAATAGATGGAAAATATTCGCCGAAAACATAATTATTTGCCTCTAATTATGGAAATACTAAAGACTTTGGCACAGGAGGGGAGACTCACAGAACTTGTAGAAAAAGCTAAACAAAAAGCTATACAAATGAAGAAAATCAAAGACGAAAAGAAATCAAACAAAACATCAAATTTAAATTGAATTACATTTTTAGAATTCAAATGAGTTTCAAACAATTGATTCAATTTTTAGTTTTAATTTATTTAAATTTGAAGCCTTTAAATGATTTTAAATAAAATGCTTTCATTTAAATCATTTTATTTCTGTCGGAATTTTTTGTATAACTCTTTTTAAAATGAAATAAAAGAAATGAACGAATTTTGCTCAAAATATAGCTCTTTTTAAACTTGATTTATACAAAATGATTGAATTCAGCGGCGATGCCAAAGGTGTTTAAAGCTCTGAAATTCAATGAGTTTTTGTGACTAAAAATGCGAAGAAATCTTATTATTTTAATCCCTCTCCTCTTAATATTGAAAATTTTTTACCCCACATGAATTCACTCTTTATATATACACCCTTTTATCTAATAATCTACTTTCGAATATTCCATTCCCATTTTCATAACCTTTCATATTTTTTAAAACCTAAAATAAGTTTTCTTCTTCATTGAACCTAATTTTTATGTACCGGTAATACTCCGTTCAATCCAATGTCCACAGGGGTGAGTAGGGCTTTCCTAATAAAATAGTTATTATATTTAGAAAATATCAGACAATTTTAATAATAATAAAATGAGTTCAAAATAAATATTAAAATTCAATGCTAAATGACTTAATCTGTAATTTCCAATGGTTTAAAATACTGTACACTGGTCAATTGTAGACAATATTGGCAGTAAACGATCATTATCTCAAATTTGTTAAATATTTATATACAGTATGTATCATTCTTCCATCAAATCAGAATCGACCTCATTAGTAAGCCATAGCTTAATGTTTATGAATAGTACAGGTCGTTTCTGATTTAATGGAAGACAGATACATATTTTGATTATTTAGTTGATTGAGCTTATTTGAAATTATTAATCACTTTTATAGCATATTCTCATTTACTCATTATTAGCTTGTATCCGTTTTTAATTCGTATTTTTATTCTATAAATACTCAACGCTTTTGATATATTATTTGTATTTGTGTTTAATACATGTGGCCAAATATGTGACAGTAATGCTATTTCAATGGGAGAGCTGTCACAGACTGTCACACCAATCAGTGGGTGGGTGGTAGGTAGGTCGGTAGGTCGGTAGGTAATTAGGTAGGTAGGGCGGGGCTGCGTCGGTAAGGGTGAGGTGCAAACGAATCTATATCCTCCTTTTTCTTCGAAAGCGGAGTTAAAAAGTAGTCTATTAGCTGGACAGATTAAATATATCTTGAGTTTAATTATAACCACACCTACCCAAACATATCATAACCTGACTTACCCTAACCTAAATTAACTTGATGATCAATTTATGCATCAGAACATCAAAGGATTACGATAAAATGGTCGCGATGAAATTCACCACAATGTAATTTTTCACGATGAAATCACCTTAAAATCTGATTCAATTGTAATAATCGCCATTAAATTCTAAATGGGATTGGTATATTTTATTTATAAATATCGTTGGATCTATTAATTTCAAAAATTTTAAAAATATTCAAGATAGAAATTTTCTGTTGGCAAATTTGAATTCTTTGTTAAATTTCACGTTTAAAAGGTTATAAAATTTGTCCCCAAAGCTCTCTCTTGACAATTTGTTTTTGTCAAACTGAGAAGAATCTGTATATCGAAATTGGAAAACCATCTCAAAAAACGTGTGGACTCTGTGCTGTTAACTGCTGTACAATTAAGTGAAATATGGCTCCACTAATAGTTTGAGAGAGAAATGTTAATAAATAATAATAATCTCTTATTCTTTGCTAAAATGGTACAAAAATTACAGACAAACGGCACTTCGGTCTACAGAATTATAATTATAGGACAAGGATAGGAAAAGGCAGTACAAAAAATAAAATTTTCTTCGATTAAAAAAGTCAGGAGGTATTGTCTATAACGCTTTGGTGACCACTGATTCATTTATTTGTTATATCTGACTCTGGAAGTTACTCTATTTGAACATCATTTTCTGAAAATTCTCATCTTATTTTGTTCAGCACATCAAGCAGATATTGGTAATATTAAAAATTCGGACAGATGCGAGGGTTAAGGATCACCCACAGGGTCAAACTTTGGAAAATTGAAATTTTAGTCATTTTATTCCTAAACCATGTAATCAATTGCCACAATATATATATATATATTCGTAAACCTCTTGCAATGATGAGTTCAACCATATAAGACACGGTTCTGGTCACTACCATCGGGATCATGTCGGCGCTGACTAATCACAGCAGAAGAATAATGTGTATATCATTAGATGTGGCATATGTGCAAGCTTTACAAATATATATATATTGTGGCTATTAATTACATGGTTTAGCAACATATTGATCTTAAAATTTCATTTTTCCAAAGTTTGACCCTCCGGAAAACACCTTAACCTCGCATTTGCTTAAAATTTTTATATTATTTTCAACAGCTTGATGTGCTGAACAAAATAGGATAAAATATTCAGAAAATATTTTTTAAATAGGGTAACTTCCAAAGTAAGTCTTGATTTTGTTGCAATATTGTTTTGCAGACATTTAGATATGGAATTCTTTGCATAGATATAAAAAATAGTTCTTTAATTAGTCATTGGAGAAGATTCATAAAACAATGTGAAAATAAAGAACAAAACCGTATTTATGTTAATAGTAGTGAACCATAATTTAGATCAAGCATTAAATTTAGTGAATTCAGAATTCACTTTGAAAATTCTTACACATATATCATATTATTAAGAGTCCAGTCGGTGCTTAAAAGTCTTTTAACTTGAGTTCAATATTCATATGAAAAGCATATTTAATATAAAAATATTAAAATTATAGTACTGTATATATATTAAGTTTTATGGATAAAGTTTAACATGTGATAACAAAATTTAATGCTTGATTTAGATCTCTATTATTTTCGCCTAATTTAGAGAAACAAATGTCTTTTGCAAAATTAGAGAAAAAAACTTTTACCATTAAGTAATGATTTGGTAATAAAAAAAAAGTTTTAAAAAATCTATAAAAAAGGAAATTTTCTATTGTTATAAGAATTATGATTATTAATGGAAATAAAGTTCGTAACTGTAATTCAGAGAAATACTAAATGACTTTTTATGATAGAAAAGGCTCACATTTTTTATTCTGTTTATCCAGAATATAAAATAACGAACAACTTATTCATTTGATATTAGACTAAAATACAAAAAGAATTGATGGCAGAGAAAAGACAGTAGACTTTTAGGCACCGATTCTGACAAATATGACATTAATATCAATAAATTGTGACTTCAATTGAATCAACAACAGTGTTATCATTAAGAGTGAAGCATATAATCAGGAGATGTCTATAGGAGTTGTGAATTCTAGAGCTCATAGAATAGCGAAAATCAGCACAAAAACTCTTTACATTCTCATGTCTACACATGCTATTGATTCTCAAAATTCTTCTGCTTTTTGGTAGGAAATTCATTTCACACAAACAACCAGTTTCTCAAAAACGAAAAGTTTATGAATTTGAATCTGAAAAACGATTTATTTAAATAACATTAAACGCTTATTATATGAATCGCAAATGAATTGAATGTGAAATATAGTGAAAATACTGTAATATATAATATATACAGACTATTATATTGGAAATCATTGAATGTATTCAAACAGAGGTATGGGTTCTGTAATTTTTATCCTATTTCATGGTAGTCTTGAAGTTTATATAGAAATTGCACGTAATTTGCTATTCAATTATTAATTTTATTTGAATTAAATTAATCGAATTAATAACAAAAGGTGGTTTCGGGCTAAGGAGTTGGGGGTTTTAACAATTTCATTTTAAAGAGGTCATAAAATGACACAATAATCTACTAGGAACCATATTTTTATCTCTTAAACTTGTCGGGCAATTAAGTGTTGAAATTTCGAGTTATGCCAAATTTAGTCAAAAGTCTGATTTTCAAAAATTAATTTTACCCTCGCCTCTAGCTCAAAAAAATCTGAAAATTATTTGGTGGTCTGCATATAAGGTAAAGTTATTTTTTGAGTTGGAGAAAGTGCTCACTTCACGAGATTTTCTGGTTAATTTATAAATTGTTATACCCTAACCTCTCTATATATGGACCCTCTTATGCTCTCTTATATGTTCTCATATACTTTGTATATGATATTTGAACATAAACCAATTAACCAATTTAAACAAATAAGACACTTGCTTTGATTGAATCTGAAACTATTATATAATTATTAAATTTTCTAACAAATCATCTAATTGAACGATAAAATTCGTAAATTTTGTTATGTTTAGTTTGAAAATTGAAGATTAAAACACATCTCTATTAATTACAAATTTATTTTTATATTAATAAATAATCTATTGTATTGTTAGTATGAATTTTGATCCGAGATGAATTATATCTTTATAAAAATGGCAGTGATTTTTTGTTTAATAACTATGTCTATGTTTCAGTTTTTAAGTCCGCTTTCGAAGAAATAGGAGTATATAGATTCGTTTCCGCCCCCTCACCACCCACCACCACTTTCCGCACACCCCTACCCATATCAAATTATCTATTACAAATCTAGAGTATGAGAGACAAAGACACATATAATTTATTGAGAAAGTGGAGTTATGTATATTAATGGTTCATTCTTGTTTATTACTATAAGTCTATAACAAGTTTTCCAATTTATTGCTTTATGGGGTACATATTAAAAATGTTTCAAAATCAAGCTATTTCAAAAAAAAATTCTAAAATTTGACGAAAACTCTATCTAAACAATAAAAGTTATCACTAAATTAATTATCGAGCTATCATTGTTTATGAAAAATTTACATTAACTTGATTAAGTAAATTTGAATTTTAAAGTAAAATGTAATTGTTCACAAAAAATGATAGTTCAATAGCAAATTTCAAAATTTTGTCAAGTCATAAAACCTGAACGAACAATCCGATTTTAGTAATTATTTTTTTATAATAAACTTTAGTCCTTGTTCAAGTCCACAAAATTTAAATAACAGCATGATGATCTCATCAAGAGTTTACGTTGTGACCTAGGGTATTAAGATTGTCTCTGTATTCACTATATCACGTGATCAAAATCAATTGATGAGCAGTGGGTAAAAAAGTTTGGATAGGGTACTTACATATACTTTTACAGAATTGAAATAACTTTTATCGTTTAAAAGTTATTCAAAAAATAAAAGCGAACGAATTAACTGACAGCCTCTTTAGTTATATATTGAGTTTATAAGTAATTATAATTCCAAAAAAAACAATTCACCATGCAAACTCAAATATAAATCAGATCATTTGTTTGATAATTACTTTATTATTAACTATAAATATTCAAACCTCAATGAGGTTATAACGTTGAGGATCGCAGAAATTTCTGGCGCCAATCTCTGTGCCCATATACCAGCCGTTAAATGCACATGCAGTATACTGGATTCCTAGGACAAATCAAGTTTAATCAGAATTGAACAGGACTTAAAAGCGTTAAATATTATTTATGGAAATTACCACCGCAATCAAATTGCATATCGGACACAGCAGGCAAAGCATACCACTCCAGTTTCATTTGTGCAAAACAATCATAAACAGGATGATCTATTTTTACTTTAAGAATTATTTCATCTGGTATCTCATAGAATTTAACTGTTTCGTCCGGAGCCGACAGCACCAACGGTAATATATCAAAGGCTCCATTCTTACCCTTCCATCCCAGTCTCTGACAAATCTATTTAGAATTTAAATTCAACTATTCTTTTAATATTAATACAAAATTAAAACTAAATACAACTATTACTCTTGTAAATTGAGCTCTTGCTGGATCACCAATAATAGAGCCATCAAGTTGTAAATAACCTGTTAAAATATATTAAAAATATATAATAAATCAAAAATTATTATTAAAATTTCATTAATATTGAATGATTCAATTTTAAAAAATGACATAAGGAAATGAGTAGCCATAATTGATTTAATCCACTCATAAATATACTAGATTCTTTTTAAATACTTTTGTGAATGCAATTTTTATTAAAAAAATAAACTTTAATATTATGATTATCAAGAAATTTTAATATAGTTATGGGGTGATTTCTGTTTTGTCCTAAAACTCTAAAGAGTCAATTCAAAATTATTGTTATCTTCAATTAGACTGAATAATAACCCTTAATTCCAAAATAGTAATTAGATATACAAAAAATATATTGATTTTATTGCCTCTTATACTATACTTCGTTTATGAACTTATAATTTCCAATAAAACTAAATCTCAAATTTGGTTAAACTCTAATA
>JAQFXN010002177.1:0-13256 GCA_034693365.1 Liacarus xylariae
CTCGACTTTGAATCGAGTGCTGAATATATTGCAGAGTTTAGCGCCGTATCCGTTGCGACCGCCGACCACTTTCTTCTGGTCGTCGTCATAGTTGGAAGACGTGAGCAAATGGCCGAATATCAATGTCGGCACAAACATATTCTCCGTCTTGTGTTCGATAACAGGTATTCCCTTTCCGTTATTAAAGATTGTAATCTCATTCTTATCACTGAATGGTATTGTGTTTTAAACAATTAATACAAAAAACAATTACAAATCAAATGTCAAAACAAACTCACGAATCGATATCAATGCGAATACAAGACATGGATTTATCCCTTTGTTTATTGTCGGCCGCGTTGACCAACACCTCATCGAATATCTTATAGAGTCCGGGAACGTATGAGATGTCTCGACATACCATTCCCTCCTCGCTGTCAAAGACCCACATTTGCTGTTCAAATGCAAATCCAATCAATTAATGGGTCAAACAATTAGTAATCAATGGCTCAACGATTGAGTCCAACACTTACTTTGGTCTCCATTTCGACGGAACCGATGTATGTGTCGGGTCTGAGGAGAATGTGTTCCAATTGGGACTTACGCTGATATATGCGCTCAACAGACAATCGTTTCTTATTGTTGTCCACATTCTTCAGGTTCTGATTCACCACTGAATCCAACGGCTATTGAAATAACATTTTGGCATAAATTTAGACAATTTTTCAATCATTTCATACCTTAAGCGGTGAACGAATCGATTCATCCAAAAGCGAATCGTCAAGTGTTGTGTCGGACATGACTTACAATCAGATTATAATTGTAATTGTAATCCAAAAGACAATTAAATAAAACTCTTTTACAATATTTGGGACAAAAACAGAGTTTCCCTCAAATGGAGTGACCGTTCGATGAAATACAGTGAGAGTTAGCGCTCAATAAACGGCACAAAAACACAAGTTTTGAATTTGAAAACCCAATCATTTGATTGGAGAAACACTAATGGCATTGCATTCCTGTCTAACCAGTACTGCCATCTGTGCACAGGTAGTCTATTATAGGGACTGATTATTACGTAATTTATAAATGAATTTCAGCCAAAATGTCCGCAAATTGTTTATGACTTGGGTTTTGACTCAATTAAACAATTATTGATTTGTAATTAAAATTAAGACTAAATTAAAAATATATTAATATTTATAAACCATTTATTAAATTAATTAAATCTGTTTTGAAGTCAAATAACTATTCATTAATTGAAAGAAATAATAGAAAACAATATTTGTTTTATTTAAATAGCATTTAAAGCCATAAAACAATTGAATTGGTTTTGGTTTTTACAAATGTTTTCTAAATATACAACAAATCAATCGATTAATTGATTTTTAAATACCTTTTTCTGTAATATAAGTGAAAATATATTTATTTAAATAAATTTTAAGACAATTATAACAAATAATGTCATTCCGAGCGCCCAATAATCCATTGATGGCAGCGATGGCCGCATCGATGATGGGCTCAGCTATGGCTCCACAGCCTTACCATCAAATGCAAGGAATGCCACCAATGGGTGCGTAAATGCATTTGTGTTTACATTATCTATAAATTAATGACTTTGTGCTTGAATTACAGGCGGATTATTAATGCCGATGTCATCAATGATGCCTCCAATGCCTCCCGTATTCACTGATTTGAGTTGAATTTTGAACCTTTTTATTGATTTATCCGTTTATTCTTAGGGATCAATGGCCCCAATGGGAGTGACTGTGCCCTCAGGTGTGACCACTATATCTGCCCCTCCCGTTCGCAATATTCCAATAGATTCAGCACAGAATCAGCAGAATCTTATGGGACAACAGCAACATCCGGGTCTTCAACCCCAGCCATCTTTATTGGGTGTCTATCCCGGCGCCAATCCGGTCAGACCTCCGTTTACTGTACTTAATGAGGAGTTTTGTTGGGTTTTTGAATATAACTATTGATTATTTCATTTCTCATTGATTTTGAATTAAGATTTTCCAACAAATGGCTGCCGCGACCCATGACACACAACAACAGTATCGTAAGCCCAGACCAGCGCCGGGCAGTACTATAACAGTATTTGTTGGCAATATTACCGATAGAGCGTCGGATATGCTTATTAGACAACTATTATCGGTAATCATTATATCTGTTTTGAATCAATATTTTTTATTATTATTTAATTATCGAAACTAATGAGTGAAGCAATCGATTAATTAAACAAATATATACAGAAATGTGGTTCAGTAAACAATTGGAAGCGAGTACAGGGCGCTAATGGCAAACTACAGGCTTTCGGTTTTTGTGAATACTGTGATCAGGAGTCGGCATTAAGAGCGGTCCGACTGTTACTCAACTTTGAAATTGCAGACAAAAAATTAGTGGTAAAAGTGGATCCAAAAACACAAGAAAAGTTAGACGAATACATGAAAAGTAAAGGCATTTCCGGCACAGAACTCGATGACCAAACCAAAGAAGAAGACACTATACTATTAGCCCAATTACAAACTGTGCTCAAAGAACATGAAATAGAATTATCTAAAGAACCCGATCCTAAAGAAAGACAGCGCCGATACCAAAATGATAAGAGAGATCCCACTAAACCCGAAGTATTTAATCAACAAATGAAAAGGTTTTTAATGTTTAATTTCTATTGTTTTGTTTGTTTTAATACAGAATTTGTCTGAAATGGATTTGGAAGACGACAAGCGATCACTAATTCATAGAGAAATTGATAAATTTCGCGACACTTATAAGGTATTTATCAAATAGTTTTAAGCAATTATTTCCATATTTGAGGGGAAATACCAGTCTTTTATTGCTGAGAGTTTTTTTTTCAATAGTCAATTACTTTTTTAGTATCACTTTATTTGAGATAAGATTTATTATTAATAATTTTGATTTTCTAAAGTTTTTATTGTGAGCTTTAATACTAAATGAGATTACTTTTAGTGTTGAGTTGAGTTGAGATTTAAAATATAAAACAAATTAATTTGTGTTTCGCTTTGCGTTTTTGTAAATTGAATTATAATAATTGAGTAGATATTTAGTGTTAATAGCACTTGACATGACAACTATTGATCATTCCCTCAAAAACCAGGGCTTTCTTATTGTGTATTGAGTGAGACATCGATTGAAAGGCGTTATTTTGATAGACATATAAATAGCCGAATAATAAGACAAATTAAGAATAGGATTAGCCGGTGAGTAAAGCTTTGCCTTAAGATTTGAGTTCAGTTTATTTTGTTTTATATTCTTTTTGATTGTGTGATTGAATCGATTCTCTGCGGCTTTTTTGGTGAGTATTTTGATATAAAATAATATACTTTTGTTCCGTTAATTCTGTTTTTACATACTTTTTCGGGTCTTTTATTACAACAATAAGTCGTTTTAATTAAATTATTTATCATTTATTTAATATGAAATTCAATGATATTTTTAAATTTAATTTTTTTGATCTATTGTTGTAAAACAAAAATAAAAAATCTCGAGTTTTCAGAACATATTTCTCAACTAATGATTGATTGGTTTTGAATATATTGTTTGTAAGTATTTATAAATTAATTTTCTGTTGCATTCAATTTGTGGGTCATATCTATAATGGATTCGCAAAACATTTCCCAAATAATGGTTATTCCTGTCGGTGAGTGTCAGTCGTTAATCGATTTCCCAATTATTTGTGTATTCGTTATATTAATCATAAGCGGTTCGGCAAAACACACCGAACTCTCTGTTAGTGTTTTAATTTGTATTGTTTTTCGAGTCATACGATTAGTGCCGAACACACAAGTGATAGAGACAGACATCCAAACACTACTACCACTCTCTGCAGAGCGCTCTTTGCAAATGTGTTTTTTAACCAAAAATATATTCTGTTATATAAAAGTGATTCCAATCATACGGTAAGGCAGACACGCCTTTTGCAAAAACATAAATCCTTTACTACACAAACAAATTCATTAAAAATCTAATGAATAATTTGTTTTTTAAGTAATTATTTTTTCCTCTAAAGCCAATTGAAATGTAGTCATCAAATATCAGAATACTCTCAAAACACACTCAAAACGTAAATATTTTTGTTTAAAAACAAAAGAATTTTTTCTGTTATTTAAATGTCATATAATTTATAATTCAATCCATTGAACAGAGGATATGAGAAATTGAGAAATGTTTGGTTAAAATACTCCTCCGTTTGTGAGCAAAAAACAATTGATTTTTTTTAATTTTTGATTATTTTAAACAAAACTATTGTTTTTGTTTTGACAAATGTTTTTGATTTAATATTTCGTATAATCTTTTGTTTTTAGAAACTCGAAGACAAAAAAGAAGAGGAAAAGAAACGCAAAGACGAGGACATAAAGTCCAACACCGATGACAAACGGGATGCCCGAAGGAACAGTAGGGAGAGGTCTGCCGATAGTGAAAGACCCGCCAGAAGTTCGCGCAGAGAAAGAGAACAAAGGGATAGAGAACGTGAACGGGAAAGAGAGCGCGAGAGAGAACGGGAACGCGAGAGGGAAAGAGAACAACGAGACCGCTATAGGGAAAGGGATCGGGAGAGGGATAGAGAACGCAGATCAGAGGCCAAGGAAAGTAGTGTTGCGCCGCCTGTAGAGGACGAGGAGGAGGCGTATGAACGGAGACGTCTGGAGAGACAAATGAAAGAGAAAGAGGCGTCGTATCAAAGAAGGCTCAGGGAATGGGAACAAAGGGAGATCCGAAAGACTAAGGACTACCAGAAGGAGAGACAGAAAGAGGAACGAAAACGCATGGAAGAGGAGGAGGAAAAGCGAAAACTCAAAGAATTTCTTGAGGACTACGACGACGAAAGGTTTGACTCCAAGTATTATAAGGGAAACAGTCTTTTAAGACGAATGAGAGATCGGGAAAAGGAAGTGATTGCAGATGAAAGTGAACGACAGTTAGAGAAGAAAGAGTTGGAAGAGTTGAGAGACAAGTTGGCACAGGAGGGACACCCGGACCCCGAGAGCGAAGTCAGAAAACGTATGCTTTCCTCCAGTGATAGCGAACGCGACCGCAACAACAAAGCGGTCAGCGATAAGATTCGGGCCCTTATGTTAGAGGCGAGACAAAAGTCTGGTGCCGTCACCAGAATGGGTGACGACGACCTGTCCATTGGGTCGGACTCGGGCTCTAAAGATGAGATACCCGTAAAGACATTCGGTTTCGCGGGAATGAAATTAGCGAACAATTCGATCACAAATACAAACAATACTAATAATAGTGTGAATAATGGCAGTAGTGATAGAGTGCCGCCCACTCAGTCATCCACAGCCAATACACCGGACTTTATGGAAATGAGCGCTACGTCGGGCAGCACTCAAGTGGTCAATAGTATCGGTGCAGATCTCAAACGCAAAAAGCTATCCGTTTCTGATGTATTCAATGCCAATGAAGACGACGATCTCTCAAAGGCCAAGAAGAGAAAGTTACCGACTCTGGTCGACGACAATACGGACAGCAATTTAAGTACACCGACCACTACGGCCGCCAAGAATTCGCTCGGAATAGTGGACACGAAGTCATCGCTGAGTAATGAAGAGAAACGGAAACAAATCAAAGCACTAATTGAAAA
Organism: Liacarus xylariae; assembly: GCA_034693365.1. Classification (NCBI taxonomy): domain Eukaryota; kingdom Metazoa; phylum Arthropoda; class Arachnida; order Sarcoptiformes; family Liacaridae; genus Liacarus; species Liacarus xylariae. The sequence goes on from JAQFXN010002177.1 coordinate 5,597, forward strand.
GATCCCGACCTCTAAACAGGAATTGTTTAAATACGAAATCGAGTGGACTCTCGTCGATAACGTAAACATTCGAACAAATTCTAGATATAAATATTGATTTACTTTTTATACCATTAATTGCAGACATTAATGGAGCGGCGAATCAGACCCTGGATTAACAAAAAGATCGCCGAATATATCGGCGAAGAAGAGGAGGCGCTCTTAGACTTTATTTGCACTAAACTTCAGTCCAAAAGTAGTGCTCAAAGTATTTTAGACGACGTGGCAATGGTTTTGGACGAGGAGGCGGAGGTGTTTGTCGTCAAAATGTGGCGACTCTTGATATATGAAATCGAGGCCAAGAAATTAGGTTTAGGCAAATGAATAACACAGACAGTCATGTCTTGTCATTTTCGACAATTTATTTAATAAAAAAAATTATTACTATTTTTCAATTAATTCACACATAATTTAATCACTTTTTATCCTTTCATTGTATTGTAAACGCGATTTCTATTATACAGAATAATGTATTTCTTATTAAAAAAGACAGCAATTCTTTTGTTAAAATGTTTTTCTGTGTATAGAGAATAAAACATTAATTTTTTTCATCACAAAAATTGTTCCATTGATTATCAATGGATTGAATGCATAGATATTTTTCAATACTTTTCAGTAATTATAAGAAAAGCCAGAAAATAATTATATAGAAAATTAGGTTTAATTTTCTTAAGGCTTATATTTGACTTATTTCTGAAGTTTCTTATCTCTAAATAATAATTATATAAATTGTAATAATTGTATCAAAATTTGACATAAATTTAATTGTCGTTTGGTTTGGCCTAAGTTTGAGCGAAACGAATAGAAGCGATGAAAATATCGCCACTTATTGTCAATCCATTGACAAATTGCAGTGGAATTCGATGTTTGAATTCAATAAAGTGCTGTCCATTGACTGCAATCATATAGCGATTGCTTTCGATGCGTATAATCAGATCAAAGTTAACGCCGGCATAGAATGGAAACTCAGGGGTCCGACGCTCCTCTTCGCCCCACTGACCACTCAGGTATGAATTCCGTACTACCAGTGAGTCTCTGACTCTAACATTAAAATGAAAGGCAATGTCTGGAAGTGTTGTCGACAAGAAATCAATGACAAAGCGATCGGGACTTTGATTGAGTCGACCGGAGATATAAATCATTAGTCCTTCGCGTAATCCGTCGCCAAACTTGTGCTGATATGGAAGGGGAGGACTGAATATTGGAGTCATTCCCTGTCCGGTCGTCACATTGAATGTTGGATTAATTGGTGGCAAAAATCTCATTTCGCGTTTGAACTCAATTCTGTCCACTTCTACCGATCCGTTGATTGAGAAGACGCCGACACAGGAGAGGGGTATGCGATGTATGAATTCAATGAAATGCTTTCCATTGACGGCTACTTTATATCCATTTTCATCCATAAGAATCATAGCCTCGAAGTCATGGCCGGCGATGAATGGCATGACTCGGGGTTCGCGCTCTTCTGCAGCCCATCTGTTGTTCTGACGACTGTTTCGGACAACCAGTTGTTCATCAAAACGGGGATTAAAATGGAAGGCAATGTCACCGAAATTCTTGAGCTGTTCTGTGATTATTGAACCGACCATTAGATTGAAGTCAAATCTATTCAAACAATTAAATCAATAAATAATTATTTACTAAAACTGAGTCTTAAATGCCATAAAGTGGTGAATACCGTTGGGATCCGTTGGGAACTCTTCCGCAGACAATGATTATCGAACCGATAGTCAGCGAAGGAATTGTCCCGAAATATGGCATTTTCTGCAAATTCAGCAAAAATTGTGTTAAATTAGTGTTAAATTACAATATTTTCATTGATTACGGGTTTGACAGCCAATGGGTTTTGGTTTTGATAACCAAATGCTTGAAATGAACTCATATTTGTGTCAAATATTACTCAAAGACTTGAGATTTTGATTCAATTATTAATTATTGAATTAAACGTTTGTTTAATTAACAGATATTTCAGACATTTATATACAAAACAAAACTAAACATTAAATCAGTTTTTAATGAATTAATAAAAAAGTTGTTGTATTTATAGACGCAATACAAGTGTAGACCTATTAGTCATTGGCTAAACATGTGTTTGCATTCACTGATGCAATAGAATTGATTCACAAATCAATGACTTTTACGTTTGTTTGTGCGCTCCTATTGAATGCACAGGCGTTTTGAAATCAATTATAAATGAATTGAATAGACATTTGGAGAGAATATAAGAATTTTAGAAAAGGAACTATAGAAGGGGCACAAACTCTTTCTTATACATGCTAACATCATGCCAAACTAGTGTGTATATGATTAAGGGGTGGCCAAAGACATTGAAAAGTCACGGGGAATGGGGGTATTTTGCAATCATCAAATTCTTGCAGAATTTAATCAAAAATGACATAATTTAGACTAATTCTGTAAGAAATTAACAGAATTGACTGAATTTATCAAGAATTTGACAATTTTCAGTTATTTTTCTAAGAATTTAGACAGAATTTCACAGGATAACTATCATATCAGCATTATTGAGTAGGGAGAGCTGGCTGCATTGTTGAGTTGAGGGTACTGATACAGAATTACGTTAAATGAAAAGAGAAATCTATGTATACAATACAATAGGAAGTGGGTCAATTAACTTCACGTAATTTATAGACAATAAGATAGTTGAGAGTTAAGGCAAATAATAATTACGTGATTATTAAAAACATTACATAATCTAGTGTTATGTAAACATGAGCTTTAATTTAACTATAAAATTAATTAATTTTGAGCAGGTTTGTAATTAAGCCTATTAACCCAAAGTCTCGAAACCCAAAATCTCGCATCCCAAAATCTCGAATCCCAAAATCTCGAAACCCAAAATATTGAATTCCTAAATCTGGAATCCCAAAATCTTGAAACCCAAAATCTCTAAATTAATGATGTTATTGTTTTAAAGTGGTCTAAATTTTAATATAATGCAAAGTAACAAAAGGGACTTTTCATTGTCAATCATTTATAATTTGTAATAGAAGACTTTACAACAATTGTATTGAACAAAGGTAGCCACTGTGGGCAGACTTATGTGTATAGAAAGGAGTATTTTTCCAAAATTTTACAAAAGTTACAGAGTATACTTTTTATCCAAAATTTGAAAAGGCACAGGTGGAGTAAGGAAAAAATAAAAGTAAGTCAAGGTAAGTAATTAGATAAATCTCAAATTCGGCTATTTAGGCTGTGCATATCTTGACAACCTATGGTATTGATATTTTGATAGTTAGAACGTTCAATTGACAATTTATCTTTTATTTGAGGACTCTTCAAAAGTTTTTCTTTGATCTTATTTTCTAGATTTTGAATTTCCAGATTATGGGTTTCGACGTTATGGATTTCGAGATTTTGGTTTTCGAGATTATGGGTCTCGAGGTTATATGTTTCAAGGTTATGGGTTTCAAGATTTTGGTTTTCGAAATTATCCCTTTTGAGATTTTGGGGTATTCCTGTAATTAAGATATGTATTCACTTAAAGAGTAGCTCAAAATATTTAATAAAAATAAAGGGTTGTTATGGTTAAGGGACTTTTGGAATTTTCGAGTTTAATCAATCTCATTTTATAGAGGGTATAAAATGACACAATATTCCACTTGAAACTATATTTTTATCTTTTATGGTTTTCGAGATATGAATTTTTGAAAATTTTATTTACTGGTAAAATTGGCCAAAAGTCACATTTTCAAAAATCAATTTAACCCTCGCCCCCCATTCACAAAAATCTGAAAATTATTTTGTGGGCTACATATAAGGTAAGGATGTTTTTAAGTCAGGTTTGGCTTTTAGTTCACAAAATTTTTTGGTAAATTTATAAATTTATCTACCTTGTTCCTAACGTATATTTGCTCGCATGTATACGTATATGCACTCTCCAATAACATGAAAATTCGAGATAAAATTAACTAACAAATTTAAACACTTCAGCCACGAATTTAGACTAAATGTCACATGTTGAAACTAGTCGTAATATTTCAAACTCGAATATTCAATTATCATCTTTATTTTCACATTATCTCGAAAATAATTAAATATTTAAATTTAAAAATATTACCACTAGTTTCAACATGTGAAATTTAGTCTAGATTAATGGCTGAAGTGTTTATATTTGTTAGTTAATTTTATCTCGAATTTTCATGTTAGTGGAGAGTGCATATACGAGCAGATATACGTTAGGAACAAGGAAATTTCAAAAATTCATATCTCGAAAACCATAAGAGATAAAAATATAGTTTCAAGTGGAATATTGTGTCATATTATACTCTCTATAAAATGAGATTGATCAAACTCGAAAATTCCAAAATTCCCCTTAACCATAATACCCCTTTCATATTAATAGGTAATTTACTAAAATAACAGATGTAATCTTCAAAAATTCTTACTTAAGATATTGCCAATTATTGGCCAGGGTATTGGTCCACGTGGGAAAATGAAAAGCGCACGATAATAAAATCTAACTAAATAGATAATTACCGTAACAATAATTAGTTTAAATATTGTTAGATTTGTCAATATGTTAAGAAAAAGCTGAAAGAAATATAATAAAGACATTTCATTAATTAGATTTATTTAAAATTAATTTAGATAGTTCAGTTTATTAAACAAATAATTGCACAGTATAGTTGAATTTTACGAATTGCATTCATACAAAAAACTATTAAATGAGAATGGCATCTCAGTATTGCAAAGTTAAATTATTTAGAAGGTCATTTATCTATATTAGTTACTGTATTTTTAAAATAAGCATTTGCATCATATCAAGGTTAAAGATTATGTTATATGCTTCACGTTTTTTTTAAAGATTCATTTTAAAATTTTAAGATAGATTCTAACAAAATAGTATCAGGGATGTGCAAAGGATGCGTCTAGCCCAAAATATCTACTTACTGTGGTTATATATGTTGAAAAATATCAAATATTTGTTAAATATTATCAAATTATATATTAATTCTGTTAAATTCTTGAAGATTCCCTAAAATTGCATCATTCGTAAGTAAATTCTTCAAAACTTTGACAATTTCGAAACACCTTCCTGTTCACCCCACCCTTTGCAAACTTTAGCAAATTTGTATCATCTCAACCCGGAATAAATTGTAGACTAAATAATTCAATTTCATCAACATCTTTTTCACACAACAGAAATTCACAAGATTTATGACAGTATTAAAGTTTATTATTATATAAATCGACATATCTTCCAAAAAACCTGATTAAAGTGTAATAACTAGTATTTGAAGGTCAATAGAATCTTGTATATTATATAAAATTAATTGTAAAAAACTTTCAATTCTCCTCGAAAGTAACAACGTCAATTGTAAAAATAATTCTATAATTAGGGTTTCAAACTAACATTTGAAAACAATCTTAATTTTATTTCTTCTATTGTTTTTTAAAACTATTATAAATTAAAATGGTTTTAAAATTATAATTTTAATATTTAATTACTAATAAATATAAGTATTAGTTATATTTTCAAGATATTCTATGACCGCCAATAGTGGTGTTATAGAAAGTTTCGGAAATTATTGCTGTTTAGTATGTAATCAGAACTAAATTGAACACAACTTGTGGGTCAATACTTTGAGAGACAGTAATTTGATGATTTTGTTTTTTAGAAACTAATTGAAATTGCTTAAAGCTGAAAATGAATAAAATAACATCTATTTATTTATTTAACGAAAAATTCTTAATACGATAGCGCTTTTGCTCTCAGAGTATTGGCCCACAAGTTGTGCTCACTTTAGTTCTGATTACAGATTAAATAGCACTAAATGTTGATAAAGGAAAACAGCAATAGTTTCCGAAACTGTCCAACAATACCGCATTAGGCGGTCAACAAATATCTTGAAAATATAAGTTATACTAATAGTTATCACTAATTATGTGCTCTAAACACATATAAACCTTTAAATTAAATTTAATGATTAATTTCCACACGCATTGACTTAATTATCTTGTCTACTGTTTATATTATAAGTTTTAAATTTTATTTCAGTAATTAAAACCATCTATTGATTAAAGTTTAATTTTGATTTTAAATAACACTTTAAAGAATTCATTCATTCATTTTCGTGACCCCTTATTTTGTCGGGTCGGGTTTGAAGGTGAGCAATCATTAAATTCCATTCACTCGTATCCGCCACCAGTTGGTAAAATGAAACTGGGTTATGGTTAACATAGAAACCATAAAATAAATAAAAACAAAATTTAAAAAAACTAGTTGATTTAGAGTTGATTGTTGTGTGCACATTGTTACAAAATGGCAAGATAAATTCTTACTTTGAATCACAACTGTTGTTGATCTGAACTAAAGAGGGAGGAATTCTGTTGGTCGTAAAACTGATACAACGTGTCCTCAGTGTCTGTGTCTAGTCATAAACTGACACTTAGACCGATCATTTGGTATCCGTTTCTCTGCTCTCGAGGTCTGAACGGCTTAAGTGCCAGTTTATCAGCCTAAGTGAGGACGTGGTATTAGTCTTACGACGAAATGAATTCCCCGGTCTTTAGTTCAGATCAACAACAGTTGTGATTCAAAGTAAGAATATATCTTGCTATTTGGTAAAAAAATTATTTTTTTCAAATGTTTTTATAATAAAAATTTTTTTTAATATATGAGAAACAAATTTTAACAAAAAAACTAATATCTTATGCGAGAAATGTGATAACAATCTTAATCTCAATGCATAATATAGAGTAGTATATGACATAAGGACTAATTAATTGTTTAAATGATTTTTCATAAACTAATTCAAATGTCAAAATATTTCTTTTATAAATAAATTATTAAAACAATTGCCATAATTGATTTTGTTTATTTTAAAATTATTTTTATAAAAAATAGTATAATAACTACCTTACCCCCTAAGATTTTAACCAAATTTTAGTAGCAATTTGTAAGGGAAACGTCTTAATTGAGAGAGATAGAGGGGGGGGCTATTGGAAAGGTTTTACAACCTTCTCGTGAACAACTACTGCGCATACCTTCTGTCCAGATGTAGAATTTCAAAGGTCTAAATACGTTCACTTAGAAGTTAATACAGCCAATTGGCTGACCAGAACCCTTAATTATTTGCCCTATGCATAATTTTGATAATTAATTTAAATATTATTGGACATAATCATTATGTTATTTGAAGTGTTTTTGTTATTTTAAAATTAAAATTTTAAAATATTATTTTAGTTCTCTCAGGGATGTGGAAGGTCCAAACGCTAGGGAGGGGAGTTTCGACGAGAGCCTATGAAGGGGTTTAGGGAAGGTAAAATGGCGGATTGTTAAAAATTTTGGCTAGGCTGGGTTCCAGGAGGAGTTTTTCAGAAAATTGTTTTTTTGATTATAATATACAGTCGCCCAGAAATTAAATGGCACACCATATCTTGCCTTTTCTCAGTTGTCCATATATTGTTAATCAACAATGTTTTATTTTTCATTAATTTTTCAATAATATTTTGAATGTTTTTTGTAAGAATTTCATATTTTTGTACAATATTTTCACAAATATTTCAACTATTATTCAATTAAAATAAAACTAATATTTAATTCACTTCTCAAACAAATGATTGAATGAAAACACAAAACAAATTTTCTGTCTTTACT